>JASFYC010000804.1:0-30401 GCA_030412335.1 Botrylloides violaceus
AGTAAGTCGCAAAATGCTCCTAATGATTATTTAACATCCCATCAAGTGATAATTTGATAATAGGAATAATTCTCCAATTCTAATGACAACCAAGTAGATTTAGCGATGATTATCACTCGGGCGAAAAGTCGGCCTCTTAATTTTTTTGGCAAAAGGTGTACCGCATGGCCATGTCTAAAGTAGGCCATGGCAGATATTATATTGACTTGCCCAATCCTTCAAAAATCTAGTAGACGTAAGTCAGCGCGATTACCATTCGCCGCAATGCAATAAATCCCATGCAGCCGTTACGTTAATAGAGCTTTGGAACGTATTATTGACCCGGTTTGCACATGAAAGTGTGGGATATCCACTGATACATGTGAGCATGCCGGACGCATTACCGTGTTGGAACACCCACAGTGACTTCTACTGCCGCGTGCTTTTTACACGGTGATGTACGGTTGCTGTTGTGGTCTTAGAATGGGTAACGGTTACTTTCGTTTTTTCAGCTTGTTCATTTATTGAAGTGATATTACTTAACCAATAAATGCAGTATTGTTCAGAAAGGTGATCATTAGTCGTATACCGATTCAAGGTGCCATTGTTGATGAAAAACAGTTAACAGCAGGAAAAGTATTGCCAAAACTGGCCGATATACAGGAAATGATGAGTAGGTACACCCGATTCCCCCTTAGCTTGAATGTACCGAAACGCGGCCGTTGGCCACAAAATGGCTCCATCAGAGTATAGATAACTAAACTGATTAGTTATCTATAATCAGAGTGAATAAAAACTTTGCGCTGCATGTCTCTCGTTTGCAAGTTGAACCACTCTCGTTTTATATTCACTCTGCATAGAACTAGAGCAGTAGTGTGGTGAGAGTGGATGTGGACGGTTTCGCGTTTTGGACTGTTCGATTTTTCTGTGGCGTCTGACGGGCTGCGATGCATGGACTAACCACAATCCTGCTTATCTGCCTCGAATTTTGTATTTGCAGCAGGGGTACCAGTAGTGTTTCGTGTGGTTACAGCAGCAACGATGAAGGTAAGTGACTGAACTCATGTCGCCCGTGGGTAAGCCTAAGGGGGCACGTGGCATGATGCATGCGCAGGGGTGGGATGTAGGCTTATATGATGGGAAAGGCATCGCGACCCGTGCGAAGCGAAGCGGTGCCGTCCAACTCTAGTAGTATCAGAAGGCAATATTAGATGATACCACCCCTACCCCGTCACCAACGCCTTTTAGAAATTGCTATTCTCCGCTACCCCACCACATTCGCCAAAACCAACCTTTTAGTGTTGTCCTCCGCAACCCTGCCTTTTAGGGTTGCAGGTCGCCCATCATATGTGGATTCTATGCCTGGACCATCATTGAGAGCATTATTGTTTGAAATTACTAAGACAGTGGGCAGTAGAATTATGGCCGACCACGTAGAAATGTTTGGTATAACTCAACTTTGACAGTGCTCCGTTCATTTCTTCCGTCGCCCAGGCCAGCTTTACCTAATTAAGGTGAAGTTATTGCACCTCTAACCATGCCGTAATGTTATCAATAATGACTCTTAGCTGTCATGTAGCTGAAAGATTTTACAATTTACATGGATTATCATTCCGCAGACCACCATTAGGTACCGATAATTCTACAATTCTACACAGTCCAGTTGCTTTGTATTTTAGTATGACAAATTGTTATTGAAATCTCTATCCAGGTCAACCTATCTACATGGAAAGTTATATGGATGTCGACCCTCACTCAATAGGATCACCTGGTACATATGTATCTCAGATAGTGAATGGAAGCGGAATAATAACTGTTACATTTAAAATGAGAAAGTCAACAAGTGAGGTGGGTAAACCTGAAAACTCAGTGTGTGATTTTGATTACTTAGCGCATTACTTGCGGGCATTTGTGTTTAAAGCACTTTGAAACTTCCTCAGTAATTGGAAGTTGGGCCTTCGCTCGCTTATTTTTGTAAGTGGCGTCAATTAGCTGTCTCATGGACTGCAATCAAATTTATTTCTGTCATGTAGAGTCTTTATCACACTTCTAAATACCAGTAATCGTTGTGACTTTACAAGGAAATTCAAGTCGCCTACGTGAATTACTATTGGCCAGATCCGGAGAATCCACTGAATGTCACTATCCAAAATGCTCCGAAGTATTTGAAATTCAGGTTAATATTTGCATTATTATTATTTGCGTGCTCATTAAAATACCAAACTGGCTTGGTGCCCAAAACCAACATGTTGAGTCATGCATGTGTCATGAATTGACCAAGCTAGCGAAGAAACAATTGTGGTTGCAGAACTAGGATTTCTGGTAACTCGTTTAATGGAATGGTTAAAACCTGTGAGTTTGCTGTAACAGTACCAGTTGCGTTATACCATAAGTGGTCGGACCCCAATATTTTTGGCCACTGGCACTATATCTCCTGAAATTCCGGAATCCACAATCTTCTGCACCAAGAAAAATTTCATGCCTTCAATGTGATATTTTTCATGTTGCTTCTTTTTGGAAATCTGGTGATCTGTCTAATGGCAAACACCTAACCACTTCGTAACCCATTTGGTACAATACCAATAGCTGGTCATTGCAGAAAACACTGTACAGAGACCCCCTAAGTCGCTAAACTATTGGTCTGTGACATCACAGGTTGCGTGGAAGGGACTTTTTGTCTCATTGGGCCCCCAGATATTTTGTTTGCATGACGTCCCTGCTGCTGTTGTTATTTATTTGCATTTCATTCTAGTGCAACGCCTAATATCAAGAACTGTACTGTGACCGTAGCATGGGAATTCAGCTTTCTGCCTGCAAATTACAATGGATATGCATTGAGTACATTTGCAGGTGGGCGTGACGAGAGAACTCGCGGTTCAGTGTTCAATACAACAAAGTTGGAAGTTGTCGGTAAGTGAATAACCATAGCTATGTGGTTGAAATCCCAAACTGAGCCCCACAATTTTGAGCAAGATCAATCTTTGTAAACCAGCTAGATCTGTGTGATCATCATCTGTAAGCTTCTTATTCTTCTTCTTTTACCCTGCATTTTGTGAATTACCGTGATGTCCTTCAAATCAGCTACTTCAAGTTCAAGATCTTTTCTGTCTGATTCAAATTCATGAAATGTCATTACCACCATAGGCGAAAGTTTTGTTTTTCACCGGGTGGCGGCAAGGTCACGTGATTTGGTGAATTTGAAACGTCACCACTGCAGGCGCTAGAGATGAAAGAGTTTTCACGGTTGAACCCCCCCTCCCACCATTATTTTGAAATTTTTTACGTCCCTGGCATATATGTATTCATTTGTATCAACTAACATCAATTTGTGTGAAGTGGTCACGCCGCACTCAAGACAACCGGCGATGCAACATCACCAGCGACTACAATATCAGTCTCACACTATTCTCACTATTTTGAAACAGCGCGTCTGTTACGCAAATCGGACTTGCGCTATTTCTCTTGTTCACACTCTGGGGCAGCGCGGCGTTGGATTGATCCTGATGTTAGAGTATTTGTGGCGTCGCCAGACTAGGCGGCGCCGCTATGTAACGGTTCACGCAATGTCGTAAACAGGAAATGAAACATCCGGAAGTTCAAATACCGAAACTAGCGGGTTTGCGAACGAATGCGTGCTTCTTGCTTGGTGTTCGCAAATCGTTGCCCAGAATGAAGGCGCTATCCGTACAACGTAAAGAAACAAGCGGAAAGCAGAATCGATTAAATGCCTATCCAGGTGTTTGTGGACGGGGTTCTTGTGACGGTCACATATCACAATACATGGCCTAGAGGTCAAAATGACTGACCGCCCGCAGTCATAACTAACCAACACTCTTTCTATATGTTTACAGTCACTAGTCATCCTTTTGTATACTCATAGGTAGACATAGATGCTTGTTTATGACTAGTGTCTTGGTGCACATCAGCAAGTAGCATGCCTAGCATTAATTGTCCTGTTGAGGGCTGCACTTGGAGATCGCAAGACCTTGCCGAAGGATTCGCCGAGACTCTCCTAACTTCGCTTCGGATTCATGACCGTACTGTCCACCTCGTGCCCGTTACAGATCCAGGCCCCACCCTCAAGCTTGACAAACCCGGCATATCCTCTGGGTCCGACCCAGAACGCTGGTCAGCCTTCACCAGGGAATGGGATATGTACAAACTCGGACAGCGCATCCCGGACAACCTTAAACCAACTGCGCTATTCCAATGCTGTGACGCGGACCTCTTCTGCCATCAAACGCTTGGCCGTCAAAGATGAAAGCATACTTGTACACCGATTGAAATTGAGCAAAATGATCCAGACACCAGGCTCCAGCATCCGGACGTTCCTTGCAAGCCTCCGAGGCCAGGCCGCACTTTGCCAATACACCTCCTCGTGTAATGAGGCAAACTGTGCCCACATATTCGATTACAGTGCTGAGATAATCAAGGACAATCTCATTAGGGGCATCGCTGACCCAGACATACTGTCTGACCTGTTAGGCGACCCCCAAGTCAACAGGACCCTGGAAGAGACGGTCTCCATCATTGCCGCGAAGGAACAGGGGCGTATTACTCACACAGCGGTGGGCCAATATTCCACTATCCCCCAATCCACCGCCGCAGCCCATTCTGGGCTACCTAGGACGTGCTGGGCATGCGGTGGACCGGCCCATGCAGAGAAAAACACCCGCTTTATCAGAGCTCGCTCCTGTCCTGCCTGGAACTCTGATTGTTCCAAATGCTCAGGCAAGGGACACTTCACAAACTGTTGTCGCAAGTGCATAGACTGTGGACAATGGGGCCACCGTGACAAATCTGCTCGCTCATGCACCTCTCGCAAGTCCCGCGGCCAGCAGGCAACCGGTGTGCCGGCGACTGCCGGGATAACAGCCGCTTGTCCGGACGCACCACAGGAACCAGACCCGGTGTCCACCCCCGCACACCGCGTGGACCTTCTGTCTGCCATAAATGGGCCATTGGACCACCACATATTTGACGACGCATGGTTCGCTAGGCCCTCTCAGCCCCACCCCGTCATCGCCGTCACATTAACTCCACTCCCTGGATCACACGCTGCCTTTGGCCACCCGCTTCGCCCCAACGTCATGCCCATCAGCGTACGACTCAACATGGTAGCGGACACCGGGTGCCAGAGCTCAGTTATACCCTTGCATGCGGCCACGCGCATGGGCCTCAGCCGGCATGACCTGCTCCCTGTCAAACTCGTCATGAGCGGCGCCTCCCATACCGATCTGAGCGTCATCGGCGGTATCGCCACGGACGTCAGCATCACGGACCCCTATGAGAACGTCCGGACAGTGCGCCTCCTTTGCTACGTCTCATCCACCCTAGACCGTGCGTACCTCTGCCGTGAAGCCCTCACGAAATTGGGCATCATTTCACCCCACTTCCCCCACCACCCTCGTGGATACGACGCCACAGTGACCGCTGCCATCCAACCAGATGGACCTGACTGCTCCTGCCCTCGCCGCCAACCCGCACCTCCCCCCTTGCCTACCTCTCTACCAGCTGGCGTTAGCCCTTCCGAGGACAATATCCCTACTCTCAAACAGTGGTTGTTAGATTACAATGGCTCCAATACGTTCAACTTATGTGAACACCAGCCACTCCCCATGATGACCTGTGAACCCCTTCACCTCCATGTGGACCCCACCGCCACCCCTGTAGCTGTACACAAACCGGCGCTAGTGCCCATCCATTGGCAGGACAAGGTTCATGCAGACCTGGAGAGGGACGTCCGCCTGGGTGTTTTGGAGCGAGTTGGATCTAACATACCTACCACCTGGTGCTCCCGTATGGTTGTCACGGGCAAAGCCGATGGAACCCCGAGAAGAACGGTGGACCTCCAACCCCAGAACAAGCATTCCGTACGGCAGACACACCATGTCCCATCCCCCTTCCACCTAGCGGACCGGGTCCCACAGGGCATGGTGAAAACCGTAACCGATGCCTGGAACGGCTACCACTCCGTCCCCATTCGTGCCGAAGACCGCCACATCACCACATTCATCACCCCATGGGGTCGCTATCGATATCGCGTCGCCCCAACGTAACGTGTCTCCGCGAGGTCTTTGTCACCTTTGGCATACCGGAGGAACTCACCACCGATGGCGGATCCCAATTCACGGCTGCAAAGACTAGAACCTTCCTCCAATCATGGGGCGTGTCGCACCGAGTCACCTCGGTCGCCAATCCCCACGCCAATTGCCGCGCGGAACTGGCAGTCAAGACGGTCAAACGTATGCTCATGGACAACACCTCACCTACCGGATCACTAAATGTTGACAAGTTCCAACGTGCCATGCTCATGTACCGCAACTCCATTGACCCTGTTACCAGCACCTCCCCAGCAATGATAGTATTTGGACACCCCGTACGTGATGCCATCCCGATCCCTGCAGGCCGTTATACACCACACAGGACATGGCAGGAAATATCATCCCATCGGGAACTGGCCATGGCACGGCGCCATTGCCGTGAATTTGAGAAATGGAGTGAACACACCAGAACCCTCCCTGCACTTCGCGTCGGGGACCACGTGTACATTCAAAACCTACTTGGTAACCACCCAAAGAGATGGGAACGCACCGGTATCGTCGTCGAAGTCCGGCAGCACCATCAGTACGTCATTAAGGTGGACGGATCTGGGCGGGTCACCCTCCGCAACCGGCAACACTTGCGAAAATTCACGCCCTTTGTCCACCCCAGCAGTTTGGCACCCACCTGCTCTAATCCCACACCTACTGCACCCTGTGCCGAACCCCAACCGATAGACCAACCGGCCCCACCCGTCTCACCCGGTCCCGCACCAACCCCGGACTGCTCAACCCCCAGTCGACTGGACTCCCGTGTGGCACTTACCCGCCTGCCACGCGCCCTCGCTCGCCTGCAACCCTTCAACAAGCCGGGCTTAACAGAAACACTTCCCGCCCCCCGACGTATTCGCGGCACAGCTCATACCGACCCCAGAGACTGTTCGGGCGAACTTTCGGTATAAGTGGAAACCACTGGCCCGACCCCGCCCTACTTATGGACACTGAGGCCTCTCAGTGGGGGGGGGAGGAGATAACTAACCAACACTCTTTCTATATGTTTACAGTCACTAGTCATCCTTTTCCTCGCAGCCACCTCTCAGTGACAGACATCAACTAGGAGGGGGGGAGGGGAGTGATTTACACGCACTATCGATTTTCCTGCACGGCGTACCGCCACATTTATTAAAATGTTAATTTCGTTACACTGTGTTTCGTACACGTTCAGTCAATTTCGTTGAACTACTGTGTTTATGATGTCTGTGGTCCTCGGAAAAGTATTTCACCCTTTTGTATACTCATAGGTAGACATAGATGCTTGTTTAGTTTATGCGTCCGAAGTTGTTTTCCCGTTCGTAGTTGTTTACGCTTTGCGGACAGGCTTCCTATGACTGCCAGTCAAGAGAAGGGATTTACTATCGAAATTCCATGTATGCCGTAGTACGTGCCGCTTGACATGGGTTTGCGCGTCATAATTGGAGACAATATCAATCCAAGAACTCTCTCCTCGACTAGTAGCTCAGTAATCCGCTATGAAGTGAAATCACATCATACCACTCTCCAAATAAGTTCGTTACAACCTATTTACTGCGACCATTAAAGATGCGTCCGCGCTCGACTCGTGGTGCGACGATACGCATTGGTATTGGTTGGTAGTGAGTTTCATATACTTTAAACTTGGGTATATAAAATTTATGGCGTAATCAGCATCTTGCGGCACTGCCACCCCGTAAGTTTCCGCCATGGTTACCACAGTCTTATGTTTGCCTAAACACAGTAAATGTATGGAGGACCATCCAAGCATGGCCAGCCCTACCACCAATCGATACGTTCAGTGATTTATATAAGTTATAATAAGAGTAACAACAGATTTAATCATCAGACAATTTTATTAGAATACTAGCTGGTTAGCTCGACCTGAAATATGGAGATTTAAACCCACTGGACCTGGAGAAATAGTCACCTCATTTGGCGAAACACCACCCGCCATCCTCGAATGCACAGGCCTCAAGGGACCTCACTTGAGGAGGTCGACGTCACCTGAGACAGCAACGATCTACCAACTCAGTCCTCCCTATCAGGACAGAGCAAGTGTCAGAGGCCGTGCGGATGACCATTGGTCTCTTTAGTCACACCACTCGCTGCTCAAAGAAAGCCAACAGGGACACCTAGATTTCCCTGTCCCTAGGCGAAGTTAATCAAAAACTACCGAGATCGACGGTGCCGAGAGAGAGAGAGACCCTATTTCACCCAGGTAGTGCTATACAACATCAGATGTTGTAGGCATATGCAATAAGCCCAATGTCCGTTTAATTGTGGGTGAGGCGCTTTCACGACTGCATAGCAAAACTCACAGGCTTTCAAAGATTTGCTCCTCTAGATGGTGGAAATGGATTATAATCATTAAACTGAATTAGGCCCAATATGGTATAATCATTATGGTACATTTGAAATTGGGATTTATATGAATGAATGAGCATGACAGTATGTCTGTCGGTCATCTATCTATATAATAGAATATAATTACTTGCATGTTGTTCTTATGTTACATTTCTTGTTGCAGCATGTCCCTCACCGCAGACAGTACCGACTGTCAATCAGAATTCATCGTTTAATATAACGGCCAATTCCGTTGGTCATTACAACAAAACTGCGAATTGTAGTTGTTTGCACGATGACGAAGTACTTTTTGATATTGCTGGAAACAGAGCGATTGGAACGGCGACTTGTGCAATCAATGCTGAATGGGTGGGATGTGAGAATCTGCAGTGCTGGTCAGGTGTGTAGCCTTCTTGTATCGTGTGATGCGTGTAACCTTGGGCACTAAGAACCATAAACCATAGCTCTAAAATTTTTAGTCACTTTTAGAAAACTCTCATGTTCATCATGATGTCCATAGATAGAAAAACGGACCTACCGAAATTTAAATTATTATTAAATATTCAATCAATGTGTACAAAGACACGTAAAATTCCAGGTACAGTAATTATTGTACTGGCCTGTAGAATTTCAGTGATTAATCCGTTTGTCCGCAGTATAGTTGATAATGCAACACCAGCAACCATCTTTTGACAAATGGTATATTGCAGTCATGTAAATGTTAGTAAATGTACACGATCATAGTCTGTTCAACTGTGATAGTCTTCGACTCTTGGCACGTAGAGATTTCATGGTTTGAGAGCCTGACTAATACTTGCTACTAATTCTTTCAGGGCCAAAAAATATTTCGGTGACTCAAGTCAACATGAGTGCAAATGCGGTTGGTCCATTTAAATGCTCATCTGATGGTGGTTTCCCAAATCCGGAGAAAGAAATATTGAAATTGAATGGCAAGGTAAGAAGTGGTTGTCATTTCTTAGTAATTAGTAACACTCTATAATAATTGAATAAACCATAGCTGGCCCTATTGATATGTGGCCCATTGCTAATCTGTGACTGTGAGTCGGTGGTTCGAATCATACGAACAGCACAAACATAAGACACGAACATGGGGCAGCTTCCTGTAAGGCTCCTGTGTAAGGATCCTGTGAAGGCATGGTGAAAACACTGTTAACTCCGGTAGGCCTACTTCCTTGTCCTGTCTACTAAATATGCATGGACTGCATAGGCCTATTGGAGAAAGAATGCTCTCCCTAACTTTTACTGATTGATGTCTCTGTTAAATTGAAAAAAAAAAAAGACTGATCAATCAATGTTTTGAATCATCTTGATTATTATGAATATAATATATACAACTTCGCCCACCTATTATCACGTACTGTGGTACATTGTCTCCATTTCGGTATTTATTGCGACTTTGTTAGTTCAGGAAATGCGCTTAACTTTCCTGTACTTTCAGTCCATACCTGACGATTACCAGTTGAAGTCGTCTGACCATGGGAAAAACTTATCATGTCAAATTGTTTCACCCTACACCAAGAAGCAGCTTGAAATATTTGAATCTTCCCTAAAAAAGTTGTGGTTTATTGTGAGTATGCTGGTATAGTTGACCAATTGTAATTAGCGTCACTCTATCATCTCGTTATAGACAAACCAGAAAATTCAACTGTATCTGATGACCCTGCTGTTATCCCAATGAACAGCTCAAAACTTCTGACTTATTCTGTTTATGCAAATCCTCTACCAAATGCTGGAGGTCTTGACGTTAAAGTGTATAATGAATCAGGATCAGGTATTTCATGTTGCGGTATGTCTAACACCATGCAAATCGGCAAAATATCCATATTGTACTTAGAAGCTTCATCTGATCTTTTTTCTCGTATCGACAATCACACGGATGATGTCTATCATGTTTTTAAATTCAACATTACTGTTGTAAGTACATCTGAAAGTTTCATCATCAGGATGTACGACATAGCTACTAGCCGTGTAATTTTTTTTCTAATTCAGAGATCCAATAATGACTATGGGAAATACAAGGTGTGTGCGTCTACGAATGATCCTGATGGAACGGACTGTGCCGATCTTTCAATACGTAATGCTGCAGTACCAACTACTCAACCTGATGATGTAGCAACATTTTCTACCACTACAGATCCGAGGAATCCCTTGAATCCTGGGTTACCCGATACTGTTATTGGTGCAATTATAGCCGGTGTGATCCTGTTGTTGGTACTGATAACAGTTGCAGGAGTATGTTTATGGAAGAAAAGAAATAAAGCTCCACCAAATGAAGGTAATTCTTTTCTCCATTGCACTTTGACAAAAATGATCATTTTTTTCATATCCAATGAGTGTTCTAACTGAAACGGGAAGTTTGCCATTTTTCTAAAAAAATATAAAATATTTCCAGCCTGATAACATGACTGGCACAATGAGCGGTTTGATATCCAGAAATGTATATGCCTACCTTGGGTTGTTTCAGGCCGGTTTAATGGCACTGTAAACCTCGACAATGGTGTAGAAGTTCAACTAGTCGTTTTTTTAACAAGAGATGTTATTAATTCAGAGAATAGCAAGGAGGAAAAAGTTAACGAGCTCTATGGAGTGGCACAATTTCAAGCCCCTTCAAAAAATCCTAGTAAGATCTACTGAACCGCCACCCTAAGTGCCGACTTCAACTATCATTTGTTCTTTTAGAAAAAGTTCAGGAAGTAAAGCCCAATGTCTTGTATGGATCAGCGTCTGGTGGTGCAAGTCCACATGAAGATGTCGTGGAATATTCTATGGCAAACGACGGTAAGCACTACAATTTATGGTGATATCAATTTTCATCTCATCCTTGATATCATTGCCACAGACAGAGACACACCATGCACACGAATATCATGCAAAAAATACAACATGATTGCAAAATATTTCATGAGAAAGCCTATCATTCGTAGAATATAATATTTTGATGTAAAAATATAATATCGCCAGAAACTCTTTTCTACATCAGTCTTGATAAATGTCATTTATGCCTTCCTTCACAGTACACATTGGAGATGAGAATCCAGCATCTGTGACTGAACAACCCTGCAGCAGTAACACTGAGGTTTACGCTCAAATCGACAGACAGAAAGGTCGGTTGGTATTTAATTGAGCTTTGATGATATATTGTAGATTCAAAGTTGTGATCTTGTTATTTAGGAAGTGCAAGGGATGGATGCAAGGTAGAGATTAAGGATAACAAACCAGCCGCTTCTGCAGTCACATCTTCTACTGAACAACCGTGCAGCAGTAACACTGAAGTTTACGCTCAAATCGACAGACAGAAAGGTCGGTTGGTATTTAACGACAGCTTTGATGATATTATAGATTCAAAGTTGTGATCTTGTTATTTAGGAAGTGCAAGTGATGGATGCAAGGTAGAGATTCAGGATGACGGACCAGCCACTTCTGCAGTCACATTCACCACTGTTGACAAGTCTAAAAAGCAAAAGAAGGGTATGTTTAATAATTTCTTATTTGTTGCCTTATCAGTGTGTTCTCCTGTTTCTTTGCTTTCTCCCCCTTGCTAACGTCTCGACGATCAGCTTTTGATTTTTGTTTCCAGATAATGTGCCAGAAATATATGCTGTCATTAACAAACCCAAAAAAAGAGCTTGATATGGGCAAATGGCTCCTTCTGATCTTCTGTTGTTATCAAATGGCATTGGATTTATCATAGGAATATAGAACTTGCCTTTGTGCAGGTATTCCGGTCTTGAAAGTCCCATGGCTTCTTACTAATAATATCTATGTTTGAGGCGTGAATATTGTGCATCTGTTAGACACTTTGCTTCGTCGTTTAGAATGTGGAATTATTCATTTTATGATGCAGTTTATTTGTGTTCGTACACCTCCTTAAAGCAGTGTCAAGGGTCTTGCAATATAATTTTCACATTTTTGCTGTACCGCATATAATTATGCCAATGTAGCATTACTGAAAATTCAGTTAAGAATTCCACCTTTCTGAATCACAATGGTTTCTAGGTTTTTTATTTCGGGATGTTGCTATGACTCCTTGTATTGTTGAGTTGTGGTTTTTTCCGTTAAGATGTGCATTTACTGTATGCATGGCAATTGTCTGAAAATTGACTGGTTCATGCTCTGTGTAATCTTCCATTTTCACACATTATTTAAAATTGCTTGAGAAGCAATTGTAGCTCTGTTTTTCATCAAACAGAGCACTGGTGCAGTTGCAGTGTCATCATAATAGCACAAGACCGTTTGTAACAATAAATAAGGGATTTTAAGCACATTAAATGTGCAGTTGGGTTTATAAAACCCATGACTATAGGCCTGATGTGCCCACGAGCGCCAATTGTCATATTTTTTGACTAATATTAAACTTTCATCACACTTGATATTCCCTCACACATACCTGCTGGTAAGTCAAAGGGACAAATCCTGCTTACACAGGATGTGCAATTGTGCAGGTTTGGCTACCAGAATAAATTTTTCCTCTGTTAAATAGGGCGCAAAAAATAGCCGTCATCACAATTGCTCAATAAAAAGCACAGTCACTTGCCATTGTGGTGGTGTATAGTGATGGAGTTTATGAACCGTAACTGCACAGCCAATTTGTAGCTTTTCTATTGAATACCTAGCCGTAGTTTGACCCACAGTTCGTTCATGAAGATGCAGTTTCTGTTTCTGCTCGTTTTGTGTCATTTTTACTTGAGTGTGTTGCCAATGCACCTTTGTTCTTCAATTCTAGGAATTGCATAAGACTGCATAAAACTGCAATATACAATTTCTCTTTCTTAACATTTTGCTAAGCCTTCAAGTTGCCAGGTTTATGCACTAATTGTTTCATCATATTTGCTAAAGTGACCTGAATCATAGGCTTGATTTATATTCTCACTCAATTATGCACCGAAAAAAGTCAGCCACCTGTAGCAAGATTTTGATGCATCGTAATTATGATCTCTTGCCTTTTAACTGTATTATCCATATACTGTATGTTAATTTCTACACTTACTGACATGTGCTTTTAAGGTCTTTAATTTGTATAGACCCACCGCACCTTTATCGCCATATATATTTCGGCATACTCAATGCAATCACCAGTATGGTTAAGTATGCAAATCAAGTCAATTTTTAGCTCGTTTATGATATTGCCTTACATGACTTTTTCGTATTGTAGTAGCCAGAATTACTGTAATATTTTCATGGTTTATGAGTGGATAATGGTGTCATCTATACTTTGATCTGGATTTGAGTGGCTGCATGGTTGATTAGTCATCCAGCTGCTTGCAGTCAATATTGTATGGGATATCGGAAGGAAATTGCGTTGACGAGACGGGATCTCATAGATCCACTGTAACTTGCAACGTTTTGAAAACGCTTAAGTCTGATGCCCTAACAGATTTGTATCTCTTCATATGCCTATGCGTGAAGTGTTGTGGGTATGACTGATTTTTGTTCTGTGAAAATCAAACTGTGTTGCTGAAACGAGGTCTGTTGACTATGCAACTACACATTTCGTCTACGGCTCAACCTTTCTTGAAGAAAACTGGACATTCCATTTTTTTCATGCTTTATTCTGTATTTTACACTACATATCCCAGTATCGCTAAATTTTATTGTAATTTTGATTGAGTGTTATGTTTAAACGAATGTGAGATGTGAAGGCAGGTCTGGAGGAAGGAAGGCCTGAAGCGTAAGACACGTTTCTTTATCCTACTGTTATTTCGTTATTTCTTTTTGCTAGGCCTATTTCCTACTATATCCGATTATTTGAAATTTGATCTTAGCTGCGGTTCGCGAGGTTATCTTATTGAACTGTTGATACACAGTATTATGTACAAATGAATGGTCTTTTTCGGTTTGGTGATAGATTTGTACGCTTGAAGGGTAATTTTATCTCTCTCGTGGCTCACTTATACAGCAATATAAAAAATGTCGTGAAATTTTCTTTTCGTTTTAGTTTGTGGTGGACTGGTTCTTAGTGGAGGGTAGGCTATGTGTTATGCGTGTTACTGAAGCTGCGAATAGTGCAAGCGACGAGTTTCGTTAAGGGATGCACCGGTTAGTTCGAAATCGTGACAACGTATCCCTGTTTTGTTTCACTTGTTTTACTGGCCCTACCGTGTCTGTGTTTACGTACTGTCAGTTTCTGTTCAAGACCGAATGTTACGAAATTCGTCAGTCAACATTCAAAGATGTGTATCTGTATGGTTATGGAACGCAATCACTGTTTGCGCTACTCAGCGAGGCCCGGTTCATGTAATTAATTGTGAAGGGTTTGGTAACGTCGTAAAGATAATGTATCTGCTGTCATGTTAGATCATTATTTGACGCATGTATTGCATGTCAAATATAGAACAAATAGGCCTACACGTGATAAAGCTTGCTCAACATTGTTTCGCAAACACTGTCAAGGATCCTGAGTCAGTTGCTGGCAAATGTCAAACAATTAAAATGAAAGTAGCTCGTTGATTTAGTTGTATAAACACAATAGGCCTGCAACATCATTGCAAAACTATCCCGAGATCTGCAGTACACCAGCCGATTCCATACTGTGGTTTTATAATTCGAATAGACCTTTACAGATAGCACTTTGTCTAATGCCGAAAGTAGGCTGCCCATATTAGACTACTCATGGCCTACTTTAGACCATGAACCAGCTACTCATTATACAGTATACTTGATGACGTCAGCAATAGAGGACATTGTCGCCCAACCCTGGTGCGTATTTGTACACGACAATAGCCCATTGCATATTGTAAAGCAACATAGATACAATGAGTTATATTTGGCCACTGCACTAGCAACTTCCTGGTAGATCCAGGAATTCTGAGTATACTGTAATGTAGCCTACTCTATCATCAATTTGTTAGTCATTCTGCGTCGGTGGCATTGATCGCGAATTTCCGTGTGCGCAATCTCATTCATGGCACATAGCCTAGATGTCAAGTGTTGCAGGCATGACTAATAAAGTGTTTCAAGTAAAAGTTCATAATATTTAGTAAATAGAACCACTTGAGCTCCTGATTTATTTCGAATAATATCACCTATTGTATCGCAGTTTTATCCATTTTCTTGATGAAAAAAACACATTCCAATCGGATAATGAATTTATCTGCTGATTTTTGTAAAATTGTATTTTCCAAAGTCCCTATTCATAAGGGCGATTTGTAGAGATGAGGTTGTCACGTTATGAGCGTAACCCTTCCATATATGATGCGATTTTCAAATGGTAGAAATTATAAGATATAAATTCGCTACCCTCCTAAAATGGAAAGGCCAACTCGCCTACACTTCTTTTCCTGCAACGGTGGAATAACGCCCAATGCTATGCGCAAATGTCATTTGTCACGTGATGATGCGTCTTTCGAAAACTGTCGCGATTGTTTCCTTCAGTGACCACACCTTGCTTGATCCATGATGGTCAAAGTTTTGTGAAGTCAGCAGGTAGGCCTATTGTTAAAAGTAGCATATTATGGTCTTTTTGATGACATGAATCAATGGTCGATGCACATGATAAAATACTGGAGAGTGAAAAATGCGCGTGGCATATCGGAAATCTATTCAGATTCAGCAACGCCCTTGCTTGGTTTGCGTACGATTCAGCAATTCGCGTGACAACATTTATTGCGCAAAACGAAAACCGGGTAACCAAATATAGGCGGAAATAGGGCATATTCTCCCCGAGTCTAGTTACCGCAACCAGTTGCTTTCGTATATTCGTTATCGATCAGTGACATCTACCGCATTGTGCTCTCGTTACAGTGTGGTCGGTAGTGGTCGCGAACTAATTAGTACCATTGAAAAAAGGTTTTTCTGTCGCAACCAAAAAGTCTCTCAAAAACAATCACTCTGGTCGCAACATACTGCGCAGCCATAGAATGTTGGCAAATCATCGCAGCAATCAATGAATCAATCAATCAATTTTAAAGCCAATAACATAATCGAGCTCGCGTGATTGGTGATGATGTAGCAACATTTTCTACCACTATTATCATCATAGCCGGTGTGATCCTGTTGTTGGTACTGATAACAGTTGCAGGAGTATGTTTAAGGAAGAAAAGGAATAAAGCTTCACCAAATGAAGGTAATTCTTTTCTCCGTCGCACTTTGAGAAAAATGATCATTTTTTCATATCGGATAAAAGTGTTCTTAGAACTAAAACGGAAAGTTTGCCATTTTTCTAAAAAATTATAAAAGAATTCCAGCCTGATAACATGAATGGCACAACGAGCAGTTTGATATCCAGAAGTGTATAGGCCTACCATTAATATTGGTCTGATAACGGGCGGATTCTATCTAGCGATAGTATCTGTTGTTGGAATTGGATTAACTTTAATTCGCATGAGAAGTAGGCTGTCTGTCATTTTGCGCTCAGAATTTTAAACATGTCACATGTGCTTGGAAATTTTTTGTTAGAGACTGGAATTAGAGAAAAGGCCGTTTCACCTAATAATCCCACCTCAGAACGTAAGTTCGTTCATTTTTAGAGCGAGTGGATTTCAATTTTTAATCGTGACGTCATTTAATTTTAGATCGTGAAAGTCATGAGTTGCCGGAGGACCTGAACACCCCAGATGCAGCTCTCAAGAGTTTCTTCCTCCGACTTACGAAACAATTCATCCAGACAATGGTTAAGAAGTGATTGCTGAGTTCCGGCCTTCGTATTGTGGATAGCCGTGCGGGTTACGAAATGATCGATATCATTGACACGCCTATTGCTTTATGATGATGTTCATTTCCCACAATCTGATTATGACGATATAATTTTATGATTTATCAAAAGTGCGCAATCTTTCGTTTGACATTTTTTTGAAAAAGTTTCCTCGGACTATTAGACGTTATGGGAGCAGCACAGCAGCCACTACCTGGTGGCCTCGTCCAGGTTCTTCCGACTAGTAGTCACTTCACTGGGCGGCTTATACACTGCACGTTCACTTAAGTGGATGGCGTGATCTGCGTTTTGCTCCACATCTGCACCGCATTGGACGCAAGACCTCACTTATGGAGGGACGAGCTCAAGCATACCACTTCTGTGCGCATTAATTAATGAACTGGGAATTACGAGACGATTTATTATTATCGGTTACTCCAATGGTGCGATGATATCCGTTATTGTCATAATCGGTAAACTGCCGTCATCCAAATAAAAGGAGAAATAATTGGCCGATAGTCCGCTATAACCCGATAAGACTGTATAATATATATAATAACGAAGTTTCGTTGGCCTTCCATCAAGCGAGGAGGGTGGATGATTGGTATTGATAAATGAATGTCGATCACTGCTCACGATGATGCAGTGACCTCATCAAATTGGCGTAGTAAATCTACAAGATAATTATAATATAATCTTTCAGCTCATATATGATGGCGATCGAGCGACAAATCACAGAACTATTTGATTTCATGTTAGGCCTATCTTTAAACACTTTCAGCCAAGTCAGTTTGAGTAAAAAGACTTACGACAGGCAGTCTCCGACGCTATTTGACGTGCCCAATCCTTCAAAAAAAAATCGATAGTAGACGTAGGTCAACGCGATTACAACTCGCCGCAATGCAGTGAATCACACATATCGTTTCGTTAATAGAGCTTTGGGACGTATTATTGACTTCGCAGTTTGCATATGAAAGCGGGAAGCATTAATAATATTATGTTTAGTCGTATACCGATTCAAGGTGCCCTTGTTGATGAAAAACAGTTAACAGCAGGAAAAGTATTGCCAAAACTGGCCGATATACAGGAAATGATGAGTAGGTACACCCGATTCCCCCTTAGCTTGAATGTACCGAAACGCGGCCGTTGGCCACAAAATGGCTCCATCAGAGTATAGATAACTAAACTGATTAGTTATCTATAATCAGAGTGAATAAAAACTTTGCGCTGCATGTCTCTCGTTTGCAAGTTGAACCACTCTCGTTTTATATTCACTCTGCATAGAACTAGAGCAGTAGTGTGGTGAGAGTGGATGTGGACGGTTTCGCGTTTTGGACTGTTCGATTTTTCTGTGGCGTCTGACGGGCTGCGATGCATGGACTAACCACAATCCTGCTTATCTGCCTCGAATTTTGTATTTGCAGCAGGGGTACCAGTAGTGTTTCGTGTGGTTACAGCAGCAACGATGAAGGTAAGTGACTGAACTCATGTCGCCCGTGGGTAAGCCTAAGGGGGCACGTGGCATGATGCATGCGCAGGGGTGGGATGTAGGCTTATATGATGGGAAAGGCATCGCGACCCGTGCGAAGCGAAGCGGTGCCGTCCAACTCTAGTAGTATCAGAAGGCAATATTAGATGATACCACCCCTACCCCGTCACCAACGCCTTTTAGAAATTGCTATTCTCCGCTACCCCACCACATTCGCCAAAACCAACCTTTTAGTGTTGTCCTCCGCAACCCTGCCTTTTAGGGTTGCAGGTCGCCCATCATATGTGGATTCTATGCCTGGACCATCATTGAGAGCATTATTGTTTGAAATTACTAAGACAGTGGGCAGTAGAATTATGGCCGACCACGTAGAAATGTTTGGTATAACTCAACTTTGACAGTGCTCCGTTCATTTCTTCCGTCGCCCAGGCCAGCTTTACCTAATTAAGGTGAAGTTATTGCACCTCTAACCATGCCGTAATGTTATCAATAATGACTCTTAGCTGTCATGTAGCTGAAAGATTTTACAATTTACATGGATTATCATTCCGCAGACCACCATTAGGTACCGATAATTCTACAATTCTACACAGTCCAGTTGCTTTGTATTTTAGTATGACAAATTGTTATTGAAATCTCTATCCAGGTCAACCTATCTACATGGAAAGTTATATGGATGTCGACCCTCACTCAATAGGATCACCTGGGACATATGTATCTCAGATAGTGAATGGAAGCGGAACAATAACTGTTACATTTAAAATGAGAAAGTCAGCAAGTGAGGTGGGTAAACCTGAAAACTCGGTATGTGATTTTGATTACTTAGCGCATTACTTGCGGGCATTTGTGTTTAAAGCACTTTGAAACTTCCTCAGTATTTGGAAGTTGGGCCTTCGCTCGCTTATTTTTGTAAGTGGCGTCAATTAGCTGTCTCATGGACTGCAATCAAATTTATTTCTGTCATGACTGTAGAGTCTTTATCACACTTCTAAATACCAGTAATCGTTGTAACTTTAGAAGGAATTTCAAGTCGCCTACCTGATTACTATTTGCAGATTTGGAACCAAACCACCTTCTAAATACCAGTAATCGTTGTAACTTTAGAAGGAATTTCAAGTCGCCTACCTGATTTACTATTTGTCAGATTTGGAGAATCCACTGAATGTCACTATCCAAAATGCTAAGAAGTATTTGACCTTCAGGTTAATATTTGCATTATTATTATTTGCGTGCTCATTAACATATCAAACTGGCTTGGTGCCCGAAACCAACATGTTGAGTCATGCATGATGTGTGTTTCGCAAATTGACCACGCTAGAAAAGAAACAATTGTGGTAGCAGAACTAGGATTTCTGGTAACTCGTTTAATGGAATGGTTAAAACCTGTGGGTTTGCTGTAACAGTACCAGTTGCGTTATACCATAAGTGGCCGGACCCCAATATTTTTGGCCACTGGCACTAAATCCCCAGAAATTGCGGAATCCACAACCTTCTGCACCATGAAAAATTTCATGCCTGCAATGCTTCTTTTGCATCTTTTTGGAAATCTGGTGATCTGATTTGCGTTTTATTCTAGTGCAACGCCTAATATCAAGAACTGCACTGTGACCGTAGCATGGGAATTCAGCCTTCTGCCTGCAAATTACAATGGATATACATTGAGCACAATTGCAGTTGGGCTTTACGAGAAAACTAGTCGTTCAGTTGTCAATACAACAAAGTTGGAAGTTGTCGGTAAGTGAATAACCATAGCTATGTGGTTGAAATCCCAAACTGGGCCCCACAATTTTGAGCAAGACCAATCTTTGTACACCAGCTACATCTGCATTTTGTGAATTACCTTGATGTCATTAAAAACAGCTACTTCAAGATCTTTTCCTTCTGATTCAAATTCATGAAATGCCGTTACTTACCATTGTCTTATGTTTGCCTAAACACAGTAAATGTATGCAGGACTCTCCAAGCATATTCAGTCCTACCACCAATCGATACGATACTTTCAGTGTTTTATATAAGTTATGCTAAGAGTAACAACAGGTTTATTTTATTAGGATACTAGCTGGTTTCACCCAGGGTAGCACTATACAACATCAGATGTTGTAGGTGTATGCAATAACCCAATGTCCGTTTAATTGTGGGTGAGGCGCTATCACGACTGCATAGCAAAACTCACAGGCTTTCAGAGATTTGCTCCTCTAGATGGTGGAAATGGATTATTATCATTAAACTGAATTAGGCCAAATATGGGATAATCACTATGGTACATTTGAAATTATGATTTATATGAATGAATGAGCATGTACTGTATGTCTGTCAGTCATCTATCGATATAATACTGTAGAATAGAATTACTTTCATGTTGTACTTATGTCACATTTCTTGTTGCAGCATGTCCCTCACCGCAGACAGTACCGACTGTCAATCAGAATTCATCGTTTACTATAACGGCCAATTCCGTTGGTCATTACAACAAAACTGCGAATTGTAGTTGTTTGCACGATGACGAAGTACTTTTTGATATTGCTGGAAACAGAGCGATTGGAACGGCGACTTGTGCAATCAATGCTGAATGGGTGGGATGTGAGAAACTGCAGTGCTGGTCAGGTGTGTAGCCTTCTTGTATCGTGCGATGCGTATAACCTTGGGCACTAAGGACCATAGGCCTAAGCCATAGTTCTAAAATTTTTAGTCACTTTTTGAAAACTCTCATGTTCATCATAATGTCCATTGATAGAAAAGCAGACCTACCGACAATTAATTAATTATTAAATATTCAATCAATGTGTACGGATACATTGGCCCTACAGGTACGGTAATTATTGTACTGGCCTGTAGAATTTCAGTGATTAATCCGTTTGTCCGCAGTATAATAGTTGATAATGCACAACACCAGCCGCCATCTTTTTGAAAATAGTTTATTGCAATCACCGTAAATGCACGCATATGATTATCTGTTCAATTTCAAGTTACCGTAACCGTTTTATATATAGTGATAGTCTTCGACTCTTGGCACGTAGAGATTTCATGGTTTGAACAGCCTAAATAATACTTGCTTCCAGGGCCAAAAAATGTTACAGTGACACAAGTGAAAATGAGTGCAAATGTGGTTGGGCCATTTTCATGCTCATCTGATGGCGGTTTCCCAAACCCGACAAAAGAAATATTGATATTGAATGGCAAGGTAAGAAATAGTTGTCATTTCTTGTAAGTAGTAATAATTGAATAAAACTTAGCTTGCCCTATTGATAAGTGGCCCATTGCTAATCCGTGACTGTGAGTTGGTGGTTCGAATCATACGAACAGCACAATCATAAGACAAGAACATGGGGCAGCATCCCTGCCAGGCTCCTGATGGTGTAAAGGATCCTGTGAAGGCGTGGTAAAGACTCTGTTAACTCCGGTAGACCTACTTCCTTGTCCTGTCTACTAAATATGCATGGACTGCAGAGGGGTATTGAAAAAGGAATGCTCTCCCTGACTGTTATACTGATTGATGTATCTGTTGAGTTGAAAAAATTACAAAAAAGACTGATCAATCGATGTTTTGAATCATCTTGAATATTATGAATATAATATGTACTACTTCGCCCACGTCTATTATCACGTACTGTGGTACATTGTCTCCATTTTGGTATTTATTGCGACTTTGATAGTTCAGGAAATGCGCTTAACTTGCCTGTACTTTCAGCCAATACCTGACGATTACCAGTTGAAGTCGTCTGACCATGGGAAAAACTTCTCATGTCAAGTTGTTTCACCCTACACCGAGAAGCAGCTTGAAATATTTGAATCTTCCCCTAAAAAAGTTGTGGTTTATTGTGAGTATGCTGGTATAGTTGACTAATTGTAATTAGCGTCACTCTATCGTCTCGTTATAGACAAACCAGAAAATTCAACTGTATCTGATGACCCTGCTGTTATCCATATGAACAGCTCAAAACTTCTGACTTATTCTGTTTATGCAAATCCTCTACCAAATGCTGGAGGTCTTGACGTTAAAGTGTATAATGAATCAGGATCAGGTATTTCATGTTGCGGTATGTCTAACACCATGCAAATCGGCAAAATATCCATATTGTACTTAGAAGCTTCATCTGATGTTTTTTCTCGTATCGACAATCACACGGATGATGTCTCTCATGTTTTTAAATTCAACATTACTGTTGTAAGTACATCTGAAAGTTTCATTATCAGGATGTACAAGATAGCTACTAGCCGTGTAATTTATTTCCTAATTTAGAGATCCAATAATGACTATGGGAAATACAAGGTGTGTGCGTCTACGAATGATCCTGATGGGACAGATTGTGCCGATGTTTCAATACGTAATGCTGCAGTACCAACTACTCAACCTGATGATGTAGAACATTTTCTACCACTACAGATTCGAGGAATCCCTTGAATCCTGGGCTACCCGATACCGTTATTGGTGCAATTATAGCCGGTGTGATCCTGTTGTTGGTACTGATAACAGTTGCAGGAGTATGTTTATGGAAGAAAAGAATAAAGCTCCACCAAATGAAGGTAATTCTTTCCTCCATTGCACTTAAGAAAAATAATCATTTTTTTCATATCGGACGAAAGTGTTCTTTGAACTAAAACTAAATGTTTGCCATTTTTCTTTAAAAAAATATAAAAGAATTCCAGCCTGATAACATGAATGGCACAACGAGCGGTTTGATATCCAGAATTGTATATGCCTTCCATGGCGTCTTTCAGGCCAGTTTGATGGCAGTTGATGGCCTCAACAGTGGGGTAGAAGTTCAACGTTATTTTAACAAGAGCTTTCATTAATATTGTTCTGATAACCGGCGGATTCTATCTAGCGATAGTATCTGTTGTTGGAATTTGATTAACTTTAATTCGGATGAAAAGTAGGCTGTCTTTCATTTTGTGCTCAGAATTTTAAACATGTCACATGTGCTTGCAAATCTTTTTATTAGGGAGTGGAATTAGAGAAAGGGAATTAGAAAAAGATTGTGTCAGTCATGAGTTGCCGGAGGATACACCTGGACACCCCAGATACAGCTCCCAAGAGTTTCTTCCTCCGACTTATGAAACAATTCATCCAGACAATGGTTACGAAGCGATTGCTGAGTTCCGGCCGTCGTATGAACTTGTGGATAGCCGTGCGGGTTACGAAATGATCGATATCGTTGACTCGCGTATTGCTTATGATGATGTACAAATCCCACAATCTGAATATGACGATATCATTTTATGATTTATCAGAAAATGTGCCATCTTTCGTTTGGCGTTTTTTTGGAAACTTCCTCGGACTAGACGTCAGGGCAGCTGCACAGCAGTCACTACTCAGCAGCCTTGTCCTGGTTCTTCAGAAAAGTCATTCCACTAGGCGGCTTATACACTGCACGTTCACATGAGTGGATGGCGTGATCTGCGGTTTGCTCCTCTGCACCACACTCGCATGCCACACTGGGTGCAAGACCCCTCTTTTGGAGGGACAACTTGAAGCATCCCACCCCTGTGCGCATTAATTAATGAACTCGAAATTAGGAGTCGATCTGTTAATACCGGTTACGCCGGGGACGATGATAGGTGACATGCATTTACTGTATGCATGCACAATTCTTTGTGCAATTTTCTGAAAATTGACTGGCTCATGCTCTGTGTAATCTTCCAATTTCACACACTATTTAGAATATCTTGAGAAGCAATTGTACCTCTGTGTTTTATCAAGAGAGTCTGGTGCAGTAGCAGTTTCGCAATAATAGCACAAGACCATTTGTAACAATGAATAGAGGATTTTAAGCCAATGCACCTTGTTCTTCAATCCTAGGAATATACAAGACTGCAATATGCAATTTTTCTTTCTCAACTTTTTGCTAAGCCTTTATGCTGCCAGGATTGTGCACTACTTTTTTTATCAAATTTTCTAAAATGACCGGATTCATAGGCTCGATTTACATTCTCACTCAATTATGCACCGAACAAAGTCGGCCAACTGTAGCAAGATTTTGATGCATCGTAATTATGATCTCTTGCCTTTTAACTGTATTATCCATATACTGTATGTTACTTTCTACACTTGCTGACATGTGCCTTTAAGGTCTTTAATTTGTATAGGCCCATTGCTCCTTTATCGCCATGTATATTGAGACATTCTCAATGCAATCACTAATTATGCAAATCAACTCAATTTTTAGCTCGTTTATGAAAATATTGCTGTACATATCTTTTCTTATTGTTGTTGTCAGTTCTACTGTAATATTTTCATGGTTTATGAGTGGATAACGGTGTCATTTATAATTTGATTTGGATTTGAAAACGCTTAAGTCTGATGCCTTAACATATTTTCACCTCTTGACTATGCATGCAGTGTTGTTGGTATGACTGATTTTTTTTAAATCAAACTGTGTTGCTTAAATGAGGTCTGTTGACTATGCAACTAAACATTTCGTCTACGGCTCAACCCTTCCGAAAGAAAACTGAACATTCCATTTTTTTCATGCTTCTGTATTTTCCAGTATCGCTACATTTTATTGTACTTTTGATTGAGTGGTATGTTTGAACCAAGGCGATCGCCTTGGTTTGAACGAATGTGAGATGTGAAGGCAGGTGTCGTTTAAGCCCTGGAGCGTAAGACACGTTTCTTTATTCCTACTACTGTTATTTCGTTAACATTTCTTTTTGCTAGACCCAGGGATATCTAGACCTACTTCCTACTATATCTGATTGTTTGAAATTTGATACTAGCTGCGCTTCGCGAAGTTTATCTTAATGAACAGATTCGTACGCTTGAAGGGTAATTATATCCTCTCTTGGCTATACAGCAATATAAAAAATTTCGGGAATTTATGTTTTTTATTTGAGTTTGTGGTGGACTGGTTGTTATTGGAGGGTAGGCTATGTGTTATGCGTGTTACTGAAGCTGCGAATAGTGAAAGTGACGAGTTTCGTTAAGTGATGCACCGGGTAGTTCGAAATCGTGACAACGCATCCCGGTTTTGTTTCACTCATTCGACGCTACTCAGCGAGGGCCTGTTTGGTAACGAGGTGAAGATAATGTATCTGATGACATGTTAGATCATTATTTGACGCATGTATTCATTGTATTGCATGTCAAATATAGAACGCGTGATAAATCTTGCCCAACATTGTTTCGCAAACAGTATCAAGGATCCTGAGTCAGTTGCTGGCAATTGTCAAACAGTAGTAGCTCGTTGATTTAGTTGTACGAACACAATAGGCCTGCACCATAATTGCGAAACTATCCCGAGATCAGCAGTTCACCAGCCGATCCTAAAATGTGGTTTTAGTATTCGAATAGGCCTTTATAGATGGCAATTTGTCTAATGCCGAAAGTAGGCTTGCCATATTAGACTACTCATTATACAGTATAGGCCTACCTGATCACGTCAGCAATCGAGGACGTATTTGTACACAGCAATACTCCATTGTATATTGCAAAACAATGTAGCTACAATGAGTTATATTTGGCCACTGCACGCGCAACTTCCTGGTATACCTGCGTTCAGTTTGCCGAGTGGTTAGACTGTCCGCCTTCTGATCGGGAAGTTCAGGGTTCGATTTCCGACCGAGTCAAATCAAAGACACGATTACTATATTCATTTATATGCTCCTGACTGTCTTGTTCGTGGTGCAAAACGCCACCCGGCGACAAGCGCTGCTAAAATCTTCCATATATAATAATAATATTAATAGTAATAATAATAACTTCCTGGTAGATCCACTGTATACTTGTCGTTCTGCGTCGATGGCATTGATCGCGAATTTCCGTGTGCGCAATCTCATTCATGGCACATAGCCTAGATGTAAAACTTTTCGTAAATTCGTAAATAGAAGATTCACCGCAGATTTCACATCCAGCCTTAATTTATTGAGAATTAAACACAAATAACGCAGCCTATTGGAAGGAGCGTAGGCCCTACCTATGATTTTATAAATATAGCGGCCTTCCCACGTCCGCATTTCAATCATCGGCAAATTTTGCTCTGTGTCATCACCTCGCGGTGGTAAGGCTAAGCATCAGAGACAGTGCTGAAATTCTAATAAACAGTAGTAGCTCTAGTAGCCATTAACACATGCAGATGGGGGACGATAAACATCGCTAAATCGTACCAATACATCCTTGATGTCGTCTCGTTAGGGTGTTAGGCCTTGCGTTTGCTATGATCATGATAGCAGTAGGAAATGTTGCTACATCATCATCAATCACATGACTGGTACAACGAGCGGTTTGATATCCAGAAATGTAGCCTATAATATAGGCCTTCCATTAATATATTGATCTTTAATTTTCAATTATATATAAATATAAAATATAAACATCAGTAACGCCCTTTAATCCAAATTCTGCAATAACGCGAAAGTCCCGTTTGTCCCGAGAGCGGCCACGTTCATAAAATCCCTGCATGCTAAATCCATAGGCCTCTGTCTAGACCTCTTCAGGATATGCCTCTACTACTATACGCGAGGCATGCAGCTTAAACAGCGATGCGCTAGTCGGCTAGTCTATGTCGATGGTAGCAGTCAAGAGAGAGAGACTGCAGTCTCTCAAAAACAAAAATCATTTTGGTCAGCAGCTGGCAACGTTGGTCGGCATTCCTCATCCTCGTATATGCCTACGCTGGGTAGGCTCAACGACATGTCGTTGGTCATGTCATGTAGTCGGTAGGCTACATCTTTAATTTGTCGGGTCGACGGTTACCTGGATGGAGCGATGCATGTGCTCACCATAATTCTCGTTATCTGCTTTGAGTTATGTATGTGTAGCGGTGCTACCAGAAGTAATGTGTGTTTCGATGCTACTTCTGCTGAAGGTAATTATTAAACTATTTCGGAGCAATATAGGTTGGGCTGATATGGCGTTCGACTTATTGCCGAAAACCCCATGCCTCAAGGTGAACTATGCGAGTAGGTGTTATTGAGTTACGACATAATTTCACGCGTAACTAACCCTTCGCGAAGTAATCTAGTCAGCTGAGTTCACCGTGTCATCGGCAAACTGCACCTTAAACAACTGGCGGACGACAGTGATCCAGATCGGATCAGGTGGAGGTGCAGATCCACATAGATTCATAGTCACCTTGTGTTTGGTGAAGACGCGATGTACCAATATTCCTCCTTGATATCTCATGCCATAGTCTTGAGTAATTTTTGTCACACTAAAAAGAAGACTGTGGATCGTTCGGAATTTGCTGTTGCCGATAGAAAAAAGCAAAGACACCAGAAAATTATGTACCAAATGTGTTTGACATAATTAAGATTTTAACCTCGAGGTAAAAACCACCTCAAGGCCACGCATTTGTCTTGCTATCAATATGACATTTTGGTCAAAAACTCAAAATATTTTAATTATTGGCATAATGTTCTGGGTATGTGAGATTTTTCGCAATCTCATTTTGAAAATGGCTGAGATGGGGAAAATTCTTTATCTAGGTCAATATATTACCATGGAAAGTTATCAGGATGTAACGCGTCACTCGATTGAAGCACCTGGAACATATGTGGTGCAGATAATGAATGGAAGCAGATTAATAACTGTACGATTGCATATGTCAAACTCAAATGGGGTAGGTAAACCCAAAATTTTTTACTTCTTGAATAGCATTTTGAAATCCCATTAGTAGCAGGAAATTGGGCAACCATTCGACATGCCCTCGTTGATGGTGTCATACAACAGACGTATGATCCTTATGGGTGTAACGGTTATGTGAACTTGTTCATAAATTCCAAAATTCTTTCAACACAACCTATGGTTGTCCCGATTGTTGTACACAACCGCTTTCTCTGTTGTGTCAAGCCAGTAGTTCCCTGTTTGATGTTTGCACTCTTGACTTTTCCATTGAACCTTTAATCGAATGAGTGTGGGCGATATTATTGCTTTAACTGTGCCTTATGTTAATGATGTCTGATTAGTTTCTTCTATGCGCCCGTAAGTACCGTAAATTCTGTGCTACTTTCCTCATAAACACTTGTTACTGGCTGAATTTAGGACGAGATCCAAATTGGCTACTTCGGCTACGACTGGGAGAGGCGAATACAAATACCATCTAACATACTGACACAACCTGTGGATCATTTCAACATCAGGTTATTATTATATTTTTGTGAATTTACATAGTTACTATAGTAATTGGTTGGTCTGTGAAGAGGAATTTTAGTCGCATAGGGATCCCGGTGCAAAATAGGAGAGGTCATGGTCTGCATCCAACCATAGAGCATTGTGACCACATAGTGTAATAGAACCCTGTGAATTTTTTTGCCTCTTCAATGAAAGTGACAATTCAAAATGAAAGGAAGTAAATCAGCTTACGACATAATGCTCAATGATTATAAAGGGATCGAGGATGGGGACACACTGTCTGTTGCTTGAAAGCTAGTGTTGTTGCCCATTTTCAAAGTAATGTAATTTTTGCTCCTTTAGTTCCCCTTTCTTTCCAGTGCTACTGCAAATACGACGGCACATACTATGACAGTGACATGGGAATTCAGCCTCTTGCCTGAAAATTATACCGGACGTATTTTGAAAACAACTGCTGTTGGTAATTGCGAGGTACAGGCAGTTGTTAATTTCACAACTCTGGAAATTGTTGGTAAGTGAATTTCTGTCATGGGGACACTACAAGGCAAATGGCGGAATATCTAATTTATTGGCATATCATCGTAATGGACTATGTAGAAGTTCCGGCGGCTGCCACTAACTCTGGCAAAACTCCCTACGCTCAGTGATAATTATTTTGCTATCATCTCAGCCCTAGTCCAATGGATAGCTCCTTGAGCAATTACTGATACTCTAGTTGAAAGCCTTAACCATAACAGTAACTCCTGATTATTTTTGTAGTCATTTACACTGTACAGTCTTCTCATATTTTTGCCGTCCCGAGATCAGATCATCTCTAATAGCCCTTGGCCGCTGTCTTACTCTTTATCTAAGGCAGGGGTCGCAACCTGCCCGCCATGGGTCGATGCGGCCCACGAAGCCTTGTAATGCGGCCCCCGTGATTTTCCCAATTTTGGCTTAATGTCTATGCAAAATGAAACAGATTATATTTCTAACTCAAGTTATTATTACACATCATGTCTAAGATACAATTGGCGTAGTCATCGTCGGCAGACCATTCGCTAACACGCTATGATTTGTTGGATATCCCTTGCACTCGTGAATTTAGGTATCGCGCCAACATGTGCCGTGAACTATTTTGGCCTGACTGTCAGAGTTCACCATTAGTAAAATTTACTTGTTACGAACTGACGATTACATTCTGGCGGTAGTGAGTTCGCGTTCACGAGGTCTCACCGGTCAGTGAGGTCACAGCTCGGACGAAGAGCGCAGTCTCCACGGAAGCAGACAAGCAATGCAGTCTCTGAACTTTAAAATGTCGCCGAATAGTTGGAGTGTTGGTTCTGAATGTCGAATTTTCAAGAAGGAATGGAAAAATAAGTACTTCATGGTTTCCCACTTTGGAAACCTACGTATTTGATATGCCAGCAGTTATTTGCCATGAACAAGGACTGTAATTTAAGCAGTCGGGGCGGGCCAATAACGACCAAGTCGACTTTGAACGGTTGAGGGGGGATTCCGTTATCGTCAACTTTAAGCAGTTATTCCTTTGCCGGCATTTCTAACGATAGCCTACGAGGCATTCGAACCTCCACTATTTACCGAACCTGGCTAACAACATTTGCCCCATGTACATTCAATATCTTTTCACAATCGGTGACATGCGCGGCCCGCGGGCTCATCGATTTGATTGATGCGGCCCGCGAAACTGAAAAGGTTGCCGACCCCTGATCTAAGGTATTCAATCTTTTCATCTAAGCAGAGCTGAAGTTGATAGCCAAATCCAAGACACTTATTGGTATTTGTGATATTCAGGAG
>JASFYC010000805.1:0-20757 GCA_030412335.1 Botrylloides violaceus
GTCGTTCACAGACATTTTTCCATTGCATGTAGTATTTAGAGGAGTGAAACAGCCACAATAGACTAGGCCATGTGCCAAAATCTGCGCATTCCGGCACAATGTCTGTCAACGCCAGTCCATGCGAACATGTATAAGAATTTGCCAGTCCGCTGTGGCAAAAAGGTTGACAACAACCACTGTTGTACACCTGTATAGTACACTATCGAAATAAGCAAGGAGGTACTGGACAACGTCTGGTGTGTACACTCATGAAAACAACTGTTTCTAGATATTATGAATAAGAAGCCTCGCTTGGCATGGGAGCTATACCTAAAGATGGATACATCTGGAGAGTCGTTTAGTATCTTACAACTTGTCGCCAACGATTGTTACAAGGCATGTTGTAAACTTTTTAACCGAAGCGAAATTCTCTTCTTCTAAAACAAGTTAATTTTCAGATGGGGCAATTCTATTATGCTGCTAAAGCATTTGATGTACTGGATAGGATAGATGGAAATCCAGAATATTGGGAAGGCAAACGTGGGGCGTGCGTGGGGATATTTCAAATGATCTTGGCCGGACATGAACCCAGGTAAAGTATGGTAATGAACTTGGATGCTACACAACTACAGTTCAAGGGGGCTGGTAGGGGAGTGGGGATGAGAATTTGGGATCGAGTGACTGTGACTACCATCATTTATTCGCCAAAGTGTGTGTGCAAGTCTTCTACACTGTACAAGTAGGCCTACTAGTAGACCAGCTGTAACATTCATATCAGCAGAGTTCGTGTTAAAACGAGAATGCTATCTATGGGTTCTAATCCAATCCCGTCCCGACTGCGTCACGCCGAAGACATGAAAAATGGGATACGTATTTCGTTATCGACGACCGTACCGTAATACCAAAATGCCCTGTGACAAAACGTATAGGCCTATACGCTGATTGCCTGATTGACATCTGCCTTACAGGCACCCTTTTACATTAATCATAATCTTTTGCTATCCATTAGTTGCTCTGATGAATGAATTAGCGTTTGACTGCAGGATTAGTAGGCCTAATATATTTGATGACCAACATTGCGTAAACGCCGCCGCTAGTTAATAATAATAGCAGCTGCTGGGGAAAGAAGATAGTATAGATAGTGTGTAACTTAGACTTTCAGAATTACTAGATGTCTTAGAACCTAGATATCTGTGTGTTATATCTACTTTGTGGATGTATTTTCGTTGCCTTGGCACCTCACCGCTTGATTCGCTGCAAACACGCATGATACTCTAGTGCCCTCCGGCACAATGGAGTGGACACCTCTGTCCTTTGCACATCTTGAATAACACTCTATTCGACCGTCCCTGTTTATGTTCTAATTCTTGGCTCATAAATGATGTTGTTTTGCGTGCAGAGAGACTTTGAGGGAAGTTTTGATGCTTCTACGCAACACCGCCAATCCACAAGTTGAGTACATTGTGAGGACGATGAAAAAATGGGGGAAAGAAGAACGACTTAATCTTCAATGAACGATTTCACAATGATATGGATTGGAATGGGGGTTGATGTATATTCTATATTCTATTGAATTGGTACATGCTATGTTTTACTGTGAATTTTTCACATTTGTAGATGTTGCAACTTGCGTATATTTTTGTACATATTAAAAAATATAATCGTTAATGCATTCTAGCACGCACTATGAAAACCCAGGGATTTTAAAAAATCCCTGTGAAAACCTCCGATTTGTATCGCCGCTGTGAGGCCACCTTCCCTTGCTCATTGCTCGGTCTACTCTACATCCTCGCACTCTTCCGATAAATAAAGTATGACGTATAGGCGAACATTATCCCTGTACCTCAACACTTCAATGAAGCTACACGATGAGTCCACACTCCTCATTCCCTTTCTAGGATGTAGAAAGGTTTGCACAATGTCTTGTTAGAATCACACATCAGCAGGATGATAAAAACAGACTTGCCGATCAAGGCGATCCTTGTTGCCTTGTTGCTGATGAAACGAACAGGTGAGACCATAGCCTCTACAGCAGGGGTCAGCAAACTGCGGCCCGCGGGCTAAATCCGGCCCACCCGTCATTATTTTATGGCCCGCGAACAGCTACGAATAAAAACAGATCGTACGTACAATTCATTATAATTTCACGTATGCGTGTATAGACGGCTTTAGTACGGCCCGCAAGTTGGCGACGATGTGTATAATTGGCCCATTAGTGCAAGACGTTTGCCGACTCCTGCTCTACAGGAAGGGCTGTGGTCAGACCATGACGAATACCGAAGGATCAAGTGCCTAATTCAAGTGAACAATGGAGGAGCCAATAGTCAGCCCACGTCCTTAAGAGACAGGTGGATGTGTATTCCGGGCTAACCAATCAATAGTGATAATAAGGGATAGGTGTAGTGTTGGTCGTCAAATGCGTGTGCATTGATTGCCTTTTCTGACAGCGGCGGACTGGAGAGGGTAGTTCAGCTGGAGAAGCGGTCCATTACGGACGAAAGTGAGCTGCATCGTATTTTAGAGACGATTGAGAAATGTTACCGCATTTCATTGGACATTTCAATCGAACGTCAATTCGCTGTTTTTCTCAGCGACATAGTCAGGTGAGTGTTTGGGTTGAGTTTGTCTCATTGGAAGTTGGAACATATCTCAATTACCTCTGGGGGACAGGTAATTAAACCAAACAAACTACAGTATGGTTGGAACCTGGAACTGTATCGTTGTGGAACTTTGTCACTATGACATCACGGAGGTCGCCATATTTATTTACGTCGGTACCAAGGCGATCGATCTTGTTTGGTGCCAGTATAGAGAGTCCGAAGACTCTCTATAGTGCCAGTACGCGTCGCGACATTCGTGAGTTTCTTTTTGCGTAGATATAGGCCTACTGTATGTTATGGAACCATAGAGTGCTACACTCTATGATGGAACTACTACCAACCACACTCTATGAGGGATTGGAAGAATTTGTAAGCTTTCATTAACGTAGTGTTTTCGAAGTTTTCTGCATCATCCAGTGTATAATCGCATCTTGCATCTAAGCTTGATCTTGCCCCAGGGGCATGGACACGCTATCCACTCATTGCCGCCAACGGTATCTAGAGGTCGACGCCTACAGGTATACCGATGCTCATCCCTACTAATTCAATTTAATGGTAGCAGTAGAATTTAGTAGGCTGTGCTGGAATGCAGCTATTTCGGTACCTACCGGCGGTGTGGTGTGAAATTGAGGTGGGCCTACTTTCGTTTTTTCCCGCCCTATTATTCCGAGCACTTGTTTACCGATGCAACAGCAACATGCATGTACGCACAGCACAAGTCGCAACAAAAGTTCGAAAGGACCCGTCTGGATAGCCAACGATTTCGTAAAACTGAATGAACATGACAGTAAGCACACCGCTCTTTTGCAAGAGTACAATGACATGTTGCGAGTGCACCTTTGCAAAAGAAGAACCGTCCCGGAAGTGACGGAATAAGGAACGAAAATGAGATTTTCATCCTGTAAAAGGTGAGACATTGTTCAGTGTAGTCCCATTTATTTAGTCAAACCACTTGTTTCAAGGAGTAGATATGGGGAAATGCATGCCAAAAATGTCATCGTCAATGAAACTGGTGAAAAAGAATGGCAATCATGCGCATGTAAATAATTATGGTATCAAAAAAATTTGTGTGATGAACGATGGTAGTCATGCAAAAATGAAAATCGAATGACAGTGGTAGGTATTGAATAGGGGTAATCTAGCACAAGCAATTGGTTTATCGAGCAATATGAAATAATTTCGTTCAGAAGTTGTTTGCAATCAGGCAAATGGGGAATCAAATAAACGTGGTGAAAGGAACTTTAAAAGTCATGCAACAACGAAATCAAATGATAATGGTAAGGAATGAATAGGCATAATTATAATCTAGCACAATCAGTAAAGCATAATCTTCTAAACTATTCAGGCAGACTTTGAATCAGATACAAAAGAACATGCAAGGTCAAGGTTCCAAGTGCTATGGAAAACACCAGTACTCAAACACTTGTAACAAAACTAAATATGTAATATTCTCATGCAAAATTCCCGGCTGACGTCCGATGATATTGATTTCGTGGTGTCAATCTTCCAAAGTTCTAATGAAGTGGTGATGTCAAGCTCCACAGTTTACAGCAGTATTTGTAACCTGCCCACCCCACAGAAATCATTTATTCAGTGGGGTATGATGAACTTTGGACAGTCTAACGCAAATCTTCAACCATAGTAGAACCGAGTAGTCTCCACTCATCTGTATGATGTTCAATTACACACACATAATAGGGGGCACAATATCATCAAAGCGCTGCGAGCCCATTGAGGGGGGCGATGCAAATTCCCCCCCCCCCATAATTGTGGGGAGGGACGGACACAGAGGGTAAGATGGACACATCCTCACTGCTTCTTTGTAGTGGTTGCTTAGTGGCTTGTAACTGACAATCTCAAAATCGTTTGTGGAAGCATGATCCAAGATTTTGAGATTCAGAGTATGGGATTGATGTCCATCCACTACTAACAATGTTTTGGCTATATTGTAGTGTTCCATCTGAAACCAATCCCAACATCCCAATCGCAATGCATTTCATCTGAAACCAATCCCAACAGTCTCAGCATGCTTTTCTGTTCAGTTTGGAATGTTGATTTTTTTTCGTACACCAATCCTTGAATATCATTGACTGATAGCGGACAAGCCTCTCTTCAAAATTAATTATGGCTGTGGTCAGTTAGTTCTTTCATTTTTCAATTAAAGTATGGCCTTTCTGGAGTGACCTAGATGCATGACAGCGTCGTTCATGAAACGTCATGAACACGGGTGTCTCCCATAGGTATATTAAATTTAAAATATTTATGGAGAAGACCTGCCAGTTACAGAATAAAAGTTTTGTTATATTGGGGTGAGATTGACAGCCACGAAAGTCTCACATCTTGCATAAACAAACTTTAGTAATAAATTTCATTTATTATGCTTGCTACCACATACTGTAGAGCAAACAACTAGGAGTGTCTGGGTATGGGAGTGTGAGAGACCATAAAACGCGCCCGCAGTATTATGCACAAGATTTATGCCCCTGCAAACTTCAGCACCTAACTAAATCGCAATTTCGGGGTACGGAAAATCCTAACCCGTCACGTTGAGTCTCCCAGGTCCTTACAAAAACTGCTGCGGTCTTGGATAACTGATAAGTCGCTATAGCGACAGTAATCGGGTCGCGGTCGAGCGCACAAAAAAACTTCGACCGCATGATGTCGCCAAAAAGTCGAAGTTAGCATCACCCCCTTTTTGTAATCTCTATGACCATCCCCACGTGCTGTATGCTGTAACAATCACTGGATTGTCGCGAGTTTATGACAGCTGTTGAGGAACACCAGCTATTAAAGCTTTTAAACCCAAAGTGGAAGATATTTTGGAGACACGTAGCACGTGCTAACTGAGAGCACTTTCCGCACGTGCTCGGTGGGAACTAGGCCGCGTCCTGGTCACCATAAATGCTCTAATTGTATAAATCATGGTCGCCATAAATGCTATATAAGGCCTTCTGTTGATCAACCCACGTGCTCACGGGGAACACTGTCGTGCCTATATACGTAGTACCACGTACTCGCGGGGAACAAGGCCTCGTCCTAGTCGCCATATATGTTATAATTGTATAAATGATGGTCACCATAAATGCTAAAATTTTAAGGCCTTGTCTTGGTCACCGCACGTGCTCACGGAGAGCCACGTGGTTGCGGGAACAAAGCTTCGTCCTGATCATCATAATGCTATAGTTGTAAATTCTGGGATCATAAATGTTATATATATTTGAATAAATCAGGTCACATAAATGCTAAAATTTTAAGGCCTTGTCTTGGTCACCGCACGTGCTCACGGAGAGCCACGTGGTTGCGGGGAAGATGCTATAATTGTGTAAATCCTGGTCACCATAAATGTTATAATTGTATTAATCCTGGTCACCATACCCACTTGCTCACGGAGTACGACGTGGTCGCGGAGAACCACGTGCTCACGGTCGTCACGGATAACCACATGGTCACGGGGAACCACGTGCTAACAGAGCATTGTGCGCACGGGGAAACCACGTCCTCGCTGGTAACAAGGCCGCGTCGTGGTCATCATAAATACTCTATTTGTATAAATCCTGGTCACCATAAATGTTATAATTGTAAGGCTTTGTTTTGGTCACCCCACGTGCTCACGAGGAACACCACTCAAGGTAAACCACGTGGTCGCGGGGAAGTACTTGCTCACTGTGCCTATACGTAGAACCAGCACGTGCTCGTGGGGAACAAGGCCTCGTTCTGGTCACTATAAATACTGTAAAATGTATAAATCCTGCTCACCATAAATGCTTATATTATAAGACTTTGTCTTTGTCATCCCACGTGCTCAAGGGGAACCACGTGCTCTCGGAGAGCCACGTGGTCGCGGGGAACAAGGCCTGCTGGTCACCATAAATGCTATAACGCTCTGCATAAAGCAATGCCTAAAACCGTGTCAGTCAAATGCAATAGCCTATTTGCACAAAACAAAATCAGTCTAAGGTCAAATAAACTGTACAAAAATACCGAGAAACATGAAACGAAATAGGTATTGCAGGCTAAAACAATGCAGTTTTGAGATTTCTGTCCATAAATCCAGGGTTAGTTGGGTGGAGTGTGAATAAGCACTTCAGGAGCCACACTTTAGTCAGATCCTGGGAGGACCAATTCTATACAATACAATCATCAGTTGTGTCGAAATCAGCGGTTAGCTATGAAATACAAGTAGGCCTATCCCTATCGGTACGGCACTCATACCGAGCTGGATGGAGATATGGACCCTTGCCCGACATCACTGTGATAACTGCGTGCCATCGAAAAGGAAATTGCAAAGATTAGCTGGATGGTATAAAACAACTGCGCTAAAATACAGCTTCAGCCTGATTTTCACACGTACTGAAGTAGCCTAAATGAATTTGCCGACCCATGAGCCGCGACTGGTCTGATTCGAACACAGATAAAGAACAATACCGCTTCCAGCAACCGTATATATTTGAAACCACAGACAGTGAAGTGAGACAGTGCATAAAAATTCCTTTCCCGAATACAAATAGCCTACCTCCAAGGAAACGGGGTGCTTTAGTTCAGAGGATTCCAATTTTGTTTGCCACTTTCAGGAATTTGTGGCAATATGAGCGTATAAATAGACAGTGGTGTCTTTGGTGAATCTCAGCCCCGCATCATCACCGTAATGAGTGCTTGACATTGTTGTATGACGTCAAATGATCGTAATTCCATTCATCGTACCAACGACAACTTCCAAATTGATATTCGTCGCATGAAACACGCGCTGTTAGCTCTTTCCTTTTCGGCAAGGCTGGTTGCGGCATCCTCTTCCCGAGAGTTGGAAAGTTTTGGTAGTAGTACCTACAGATGACAGATTACTCAGTATACAGATAGATAAACAAACAAACAGACAGGACAAGATAACGACGAGGGTCTACAATCAGCCGCCACCAGGCGGTGTTATATACCGTAGAATTGAGTGTGCCAGAGAGCACGTTCACAATGGTAGGCCTACTGTAGAATCATTACTTTCTATGGTAGAATAGCCTTTTGTAGTTTATCTAGGTAGCTAACGACTACACAATTATACAGTATATACATGAACAGTTGTACGCACTCAATTCCTACCACGACTCCGGCATGCCCGGCCTCCAATAGGGCAGATGGTTGATACAAAGCGCCAATGTTCAGCGCCTCCTTACCTTAGTTAGCATATGGCATATGCCCACGCCCAGTTGCTCTCGCTGCGCGCTATTAGACTGCGGTCACTTGATGACACTGCCAATTCATCAGCCTTCATGCCATGGCCACCCACAAACGAAACGTAGGTGAAAGAAAGAGAGTAGGATTTTCTATCATCCCTATCTTGACCGCATGTTAGTGGTCAAACGCCATAGAATGTCGCACGGACAGTGTATACCCGCGCAATGATTGACGCCACGAGATTGGACCAGACTATCTATACAAGCATGGCGTCTGACCGCAAACGCAGTACAAGAGCTCATTCTCACCATCTTTGAAGAATATATTTTCGTCCCGAATTAACAATCGCCGCTTTATGAAATGAAAATGGATCGCAATTGCCGTCGGAGTCCATGTTGTTCCACAGTAAAGCCCGTCCCTTCTTCGGTCTAACTTTTACGCCAAGTTCTGAGAACATGACGATTACAGGTTTGAAATTCCGCGTAGATGCTCGTAGGCAGAAACTTTGCAATTTAGGCCTACTCTCTACCTGGAAATACTGTTTCCCCACCGTCTTCAACATCTTGGAGATAGACCAGAATAGTACCGAATCGGTCTCGCTTGTCTGGATTGTCTACTGTACAATCGTGATGTCCTTTATATCCAACTCCGTGAGCATATGACGTTACCTAAAACGATTTGCGTCAATTTTATGAAAAATGTCTGCAGTAATTACGTTGCCGTAATGAAGTTTCTTAGAAGGCGGTTATTATTCGCTGCAAGGTAACAGACATCGGTGAAATACGCGAGTCAAAGCTGAAAGCTGCTGTGGCTTTGCATGAACGAAATTGGCAAACCAATCAAGCGTCAGGAATCCCGCTCCGGGTTAATTAAAGATGCGTAAGGCAAAGATTTCACAATCAGGACCAGTAGGCCTAAAATCCTTGAAATCCCAACAAACAACACAGAGGACTTGGCATTTATGCTGCATAAAAATGCAACAGGTATAGAGACATGGATCAGAAAATTAGTGCCTCGTAGTAGAAATCGATTATACAAATAGGATATGATCCTAAATATTTATCATAATTTGCTGCAAAGTCACACATAAAACGTGCTATAGGCATGAAAATACTCGATCGTTGCTATACCCTCCAATACAAGCCTACAGTAGTACGCTACGGCCATGGCCTACTAGTAGTAGTAGGCTACTACTATAGAGTAGGCCATGCTACGGCTATTCATAACTCCGCGACAACAAGGCTCATAATGTGCCTTGTTCAGCGACTGTGTTGGACGTACTAAAATATTTTAGTAGGCCATGACGTAGCACACGGGATCTTAACTATAAGATCGCCTTTATCGCTGCATCTTCAATGTCGATATACAATAATAGCTTGCCTTACATTTTATCGAGGCCTGATTTGAGTTGTGGCGATGTGGAGCAAGTCGGTCACTCGGTTCCAATTGAAAGCGTCCGTGCCGTAAGATTACCCCATACCCCTCTAGCAATTGCCGCCTATTCAATATTAGGCATGGTTGAATATCGTATTTACTTCGCTACGCGAATATACTGGTGAATTTGGACGTATTCGTATTCGCTACATATCCAGACGAATAGTGCGCGAAGACTAAAAACCTGTTGACCCCTCCGTTCAATGGGTGTAGACTTCCTGATGCGTATTCGTGTTCGGATCGTAACCTCACCACATCATCAGTTCGAACTTGTGCCAAAAGTTCGTCCGACATGCATAGCACATTTACCTGAAACTTTCCGCCGTTTCTAGCGTCCATTCCCGTCAATTCCGACACTCTCTTATCAAATTCTGCTGAAAATTTGCTTTCGCCCGGATAAAAAGACGTGCTATAGCTCCAAGGTAAATTTTTCCCAACATAGGATGACATCGTCCCATTCAAGCAGCTGGTTCCTACCGTTACACAATATATATTGATTACAAATCCAATGTTGCAATAATTACGTTAACGTTAAATCTGTGGTGACTTATTATATTTATTACTATTTAAATCGTCCGCCATCGGCTCCACTATTTTTCGTAATAATTACAGTACATGTTTGAATGTCATCTCTTCACCTGGTATGAAATCCAGCTCTGACATTGTCCGCGACATTTTCTTCAATCCGTGCTCGTGAAGATGTTGGCGCAGACTTTCTGCTCCACTGAAACATGTTATAGGATCTTCATCTTGATGAGAATTAACGTGACGTATGTGCGCCCGCATCAAACCATTGCATTCTAGTTCAGTCATAAAATCATCCATGATATAGATCCTGTAAAATTTGGCAAAATATTAGTGGATAGTAGGCCTATAAAAATTCCCCCTACGCAGAAAGGAGATAGATACTTGATTCAATTGATTACTAGACGTTAGAATTAGTGTTACATGTGGGCATACCAAGCCGACCAAGATCGCCTTGGTGTATACCAATTCAAAAACGTAGCTTGGTGCTGGTAGTGACAGCTGCGAGCTGACATAACGAAGCAATCGCAGGCCCGTCGGTCATCTCCGCGTTTATTGGTTCAAATTACATTTACCGCGTTAACCCATCGCCTCAATGCTAAGGAGCGCTGGCCTAAAGGATGGCGATGTAATCGCAACAACAATCGACACAACGTATATGCATTAATTGGCGTCGCGCTCATGATATAGAACATTTTGTTATTTAAAGGAAATCTAATTCATCTTCTGCGACTTTCGCCATCTCCAAACTCGTTGCTTCAGCGAATAGCTCTTCTTCATAAATACAACATGACATGACATGCGCAATAATAAATTCCTTGACCTAGTGTCCTCATTTGTCACCCCAACTTTCCTCATATAGGCTACTCCTTAGTCCTTATTCTTAACAGTATTACAAGGTCTGTCAACTTATTCCACCTGCGATCGCAATGCTAGGCGTTTACTGGCAGATAGCGTTCTCCTCTCGTCATCACGTGCCTATACCCTATACCACCATAAGTTTAGCTGACTTTAGATCCGAGTGGTTCAACATGAAACATAAATTTTCCTACTTTCTATTCTGTCTATAGTCACCCCCGAGTCCCGAGTCCCTCCTTATTTCTGATACCTCAAGCTTGTTTTCCTGATTTTCTATGCTGCCTAGACCAGTCCTAATATGGTTATATTTCGAATAGAAAGAATAGTGTGCTAAACGTCATATGTATATATAATTATACTTTCTATAGTCACTCAATTTGATCGATACTTCAACGATATTTCAATTAATATTAATTTAAAAGATGATATCATGTCATACGGTATTATTAGAAATTTCGAAACCTAGTTGAAAAGATTATCGTAATTAAATACTTACTGAACTTTTGTCGAACTATTGTTTTTGTTGATTTTCAATTTTTTCCATTTATAACCAGTCTTTGATTTGAGGATAATTTTTTTCTGAAAATGCTCTTTGAAGTTTGGATGTACTTCGACAGCTTCTGCGCCGATTCCACCGACGACATTTCGAACATTTTCTTTCAAATTCTCTTGCTTGGCTTCGCCGTCTGTCTTTGTGTCCTGCCAATTCAAATGACAGTAGCCTATACATTGACTAAATATGTATATGCATAATTATACTGTAGTACAACCAGGGGTATCTAGATATCCCTGAGTACAACTATAACCTCAAGCCGCGTGTTGTGGGCAATGTCCTGTAAGTTACTGATACAATAAGGTACAAAGCAGAGCCTCTTTATGGATTTAGTATCGCTATGCACGGAATTAATTATGATATGGCACACGACATTTTCGATTATACAGTATTTTATCGCACTGGTGAGGTAAAAACAAATTATTCAATCACATCCGCTGATACGCAAGTTTCGACTGTACCGTAAATGCTACAATAACCGGCTACATTTATCGTGGGAACGTTGTGATTACGGCGCAATTTTCATTGTGCGTATGGAATGTTCTTGCGTTTTTACTTGAATTGTTGGTTTGCTTACAATACATCAAGTTTAATTTAGACAAAAAAAGTGCAAAATACGCGATTTTTGGTAGAATGCATAATTTATTGTCACACCAGCCAGATTTTCTAGAGTTCTAGACTATTGGGCTGAAGGTGAAAAGACTATTGGGATTTCAGGCTGGCAGAAGCGGCTGGATCCAAACCATAGAGATCAATATTAACCAAACTCGTGCGTCTAGTGAACTCGGTTATGGGACTTAGGATAGGCAAAGAGAGTATTTCCACCACCACAGTCAACATTTCAAAATTGCAAATTCGCATTGTTAGAACCCCCATGTCTTATCTTTTACTTAGTCTGGATCGTCCGCCATCTAATCGGCTCCACAATTTTTCGAATCGTGTTCTTTTGCAATGGTACGAGGCGGGTATTGGCACGACGACTTACAAGTTTAAAAGTCGATAACAGTGTTAAATACGATAAATACACCTGTTTCGCTTGTGGCCTAATAGCTTGCGGTCACAGTTGTTTATCGTTAAAATATTGAAACCATATCTATTATACGTTACATCCAAGGCGATCTTAATATCTTAAGATTGCCTTGGTTACATATGACTTGTATAGGCCGCCGGCACTTAAAGTTCGTTTCTAAACATATGTTCATAACATTCACGAAACGCGTGTGAATCATGTCGAGGCGATTACCGTAATTCTTCTGTACGATTACATTTAGTCTCTATTCTCGATTGTGATCGACATAGTTAAATGGTGACGTTAATTTCACTTGTTGGCGGGATGGGAATTGCATGCAGCGTCGTGAAAAGCTCAACTCTCGTTGGCTGTTTCGTTCTTTGGCGACGAATAAACAAGTTGATTTTGTTTGACACGATGCCATGGAGATGTGCAAGATACATGTATAGGGCGTCAATGGGGATGGTGAAATGTGGAATTCCTGAATTTATTCCCATTAGAAATCTTCCTCCGTAGAGATCATGCTTGTACCACGAGCGAAACTCCGAAAGCTAGTGAATGTTCTTATTCTCAATAAACTAAGGCTGGACGTTAAATCTGTGGTGATCTTCTTTACAATGATTACTAAAATTCACTTATGCAACATTTTATTACCGGTACAACGTTGTGACTGTCGCCGTATAGACTGACTACAAGTCATTCAGCACTGGCGCTCGGTCGTGCCGGCGTTTGGTCCCGATCTAGTATAGATTGACAATAGGTTCGGTTAACTCACGTCCTTGCCTATAATCTGATCATCTCGTGCGTTGTCGTCTGCGTAAAATCCCTTCGGAATGTCTGACTTTGACACTTCATGTGGATTTGATCCCAAAATTCCTGCTTCGATTTCGGGCGGTAACTGTTAATAAATATTTTATGATATAGCAGATATATAGGCAAGCTTATTCCTTTTGGTGCAATAGTTAACTTCACAACTGTAGACAGATAGGCTTATGCGCTGGTAAGATATTGATCGATATGGATTATAATTTACCAAATGGGGCGGATGATATTCATGTGTTGAAAATGTGAAATAATATTCCCGACCATTGTATTACGTGCGGCGTAGTCCCGTTACGCGAGGGTATACAATGTTGGCGTCTTGCTCTTGTTGAAAATTTCCGATAACATGTAGTTAAAAGAATTAGTGGCGGGATGTGTGGTCAACATGTGTAGCTGTCGCTGGTTTACGCGATATCTCGGTGCATTTCCATGTTCCCGGCATGAATAAATAAAATCAATTAATGAGAAAGTGTAATATCTCCTGCTAGCTAGCACAACGACATAGATGGTATAGTATTTCCCAACCGATAGCGGTATGTGTTGTGGCTTTATTACAATACATAGCCTTTAAAAAACGTCACCGCCGTGTTCAATCTCCAGCGACATGAGCCCGCCCGATAGGCTTAGTACAGTTAATTTGTGAAATATTAAAATGGACAACAAACGCAGGTTTAGAAACTCTGTTATAATGCATATCTGTGTACTTATTAAGTTTAGAATAAATGATATGTGATAATCACATAAATGTGACAGTGTTCTATTGTTAGATAGGCCCTTGTTTTAAATCACGTTTCAACCTATCGTGAGGCATAACGTGCCAGCCGCAAATTAAGCAATAAATGACCGACATGCCATTCATTGGCTTTGAGGTGAAAGGTTTTGTTTGCTACGTTTGGTTTTGCAATTTACAGTGAGTAATGTAAACTACAGTACGCTCATGTTCGATATCTTTTGTTGAAATCCAAATTTGTCAACCTTTTTGATGAATACAGGAAATCTACATGGTATGATTGGCACCTGTGTTGTAGGCCTTAAGGAGGACAATAGTTGAACAAAGCCTTTACTCACATCCTTTGGTTTTGGCAAGCCGAACCAATAAACCGCTAACCCGCCGATCAGGATGTATCCGATTACTGCAAGTAACATTTTGTTTCGAATGCTGCTTTGAACCTGAAATCAAATGAGATTGAGAGGCTTGGCATGGAACGAGCAAACGAGGCAATGCTCGGGCATACCAATTTATCAAATTACCCATGCGATAAACCCGAAGCGAACGTATCAACTGATGAGGACTGCGAAACAAGTGTTGACCGAATGACCAACGCATCATTTCCGCCATGTTATTGTTGTTGTTTTGTATGTGTGGCGGTTTTAACTATTAAAAGTCATATACGCCACGCCAATGCTTATTACACTGTCGTTACTTGCGGTTTGATCACGATCACAACCACGACACTCCGCGCTCCTCGATACTGATTGCACCATTGCACCAAGCAGAGACCGTAGCCGACACTCAAGTGCACATGATTTGGCAATGATTTTTACGCCGGCCTTACCTGCCGCAATACCTCCCTAATTGCCCTGGGCTTGAAACCGACCTTGGTTGGGGAATTTTCAGTTCATGTCACACTTATTGTGCTGAAATGTCGTATTTTGCTGCGAAACACTAAATTTCTGTGTGACGATGCACAACAAATTTGTTTTTGTCACAATTATCAAGTACATTCACACTTTCATATCAACTCGCACGTCATTGATTGCAATGTCACGTTTGTGTTGATACAAACACAACGGTTTACCAGTTTTGTGTACCACAACTATGCCAAAATATGTTATTTTGCAACATAAGCGCGCTCAGAAATAAATATTTAGAATGATCAGACTCGCCAACATAATTTTTTAGGAGAACCCAGTGCATACCTGTTCTTGAGCCACTCGTTTTGACATTCGTTTCTGCTTCTCGCTGCTTTTCTTCTGTTGCTTGCGAGAAATCGACTGTGATGAATGTGGACCACCATTACTAGAAGCCCCTTGATCGCTGACATCGTCTACTTTTCGTTTTGTGACACTATTTTTGCGAACCATATTGAGTTGTTTAAGATATTCTTTAAAACAAAAACTATATACAGCAGACGTGTCTGGAATTTCGTAAAATATCGTTATTTAGCAATACAATATGTTGGTTAGAAGATTGGGCTAACCTTGCAAAACAAGATTTTTATACTAAAATGCAGGCCGATTAGGGTCAAATCAAGCTTTCAACCATGGTTGAAATATACCGACCTCGGGCATCATTGGACATTCGATGCAGTCATATCGAATAGACTGCATGTGTTACCGGCTAGCAAGCAACTGGGATCGACCGTTCATTTTTAGATGTCTAGATACCAGACAAGTTCGCCCCAGTTCGAATTGTGCGGACGCTCCTCTCGGACTGAGTTCATTTAAACTGGCTTCAACGTTACGTTTTTAAATGCACTTTAATTCCGCGAAACGTTCCCTTTCAGCACTGATAGGCATTCAGCACGAGTCGTACTGGGCTATGCTCATTCATGATCCACACTGAAGAGGTGGTAGGTCTACTCTGTGTGTCTGCGTCACGGGACTCATGGCAACATGCTTCAGATTCTTATCGCGGGTACTTTCCTCGCATGTCGATTCTGTGCATGTTACAAAACGTAAAAGGATAAATTCCCATTCTTGACCATCCCCTTTATTACTGACCAGCCTCGTCAACTCAACACAGTGAGCAGTTTCGCAATCACAATGCGTCTGAAACTGAATGTCTTGTTCCCCTCGAATATATATCAGACGAAAAAAGACGTAACAATTCGTAACAATAGCTTTACGAAAGTGATGACCAAGTATTTCTCTGTAACAAGCTGGTTTATGGTAAAAATATGTGTCTGAAAATCGAGACAATGGTTTAGACGAGACTATAATTTTCAGCGGTTAATTGAAGTATCTCAAACAAAGCTGTATTGATGTTCGAAATACTACGATGATTTATTAGTGCACAATCGTTTGATAGCCCAAAGGAAAGTTAGTAGAATAAGTTGTATGTGCGCTTTACAGCAGCCATTCACTGCTTGGTGACCTCATCCAATAAGCGGCCGCTGGTCAGGTACACGCACATAGGTCATAGGTAGAAAAGATTGATAAAGAAGCAACCACGCGTCCCGTCCATATGGAGCAACTCAAGCTTCGCTTTGTTGGTTATTCAACACAGTAAAGTCTGTAGCAACTACAGCATTGTACCGTATGATACGATGTGCTAACCATGTGAGTCATCTTCACGCTAATCACAAGCACTGTATATGTCTACATGCAGATGACAATATCTCTATTACAACGCAAAGCCAACACTTTTTACATAATTGTGGAATTCCTAGAACCCATCCTTATTCCTTGCCCAGAATTCACCCTGCACACTGGCTCATTTACTGAAAGTAATATACTATGTCGCCTTTACACGTGCTGTTAATATATTTTTTGCGGTTGTATCTTCCTATCTTGTACCATATACCTTGGTCATAATAAACTTCCCAGTCAGTGCCGCTTTGTGCGAATAGCCTCACGTTATTACAAGAATTTGATCGATTTATTCGCAATTCGCTTATTGAGACGCCGTCTGTGCAATTGATTTCGCTACGCAAGGTAGACTACTACCCTAAGCAACGAGATATTCATTCACTGTTCACTCACGTCTATGAAGTAGGCATATGCTAAAGAGCGCTACGCATCGCTACGTAATCCTCCGCACCGGTTTTTGAAGCGGCATTATCTTATGATGTATATACATGTAGACTGTAGTAATCAATAATTACCCACATAACCTTTTTTCATTGCCGAGCGCTTAAGGAACACAAAAGGCCATTTCCATGGCAGTTCGATTCCGGATATGCAAACGCGGAAAGGAACTCCATTTCTAATCCCGTCTGTTTATCAACTCTAGCACAGAACAACACTTGTATCACAACCTCAGAACTACTGGTAATAATGTAATGTAGTCCTGTGTAATATGTATAAGGCTTTTCGACTTCACGGTAGGCCTACTTCCCGAAGTATCGTGTTACACGATCTAGCGGATCAGGCAACTGGATCGCAAAATCAATACATAAAAAACATAACGGAGTATGCGCCTATAACAACGTAAAGACCCAAGGACTTACAGACGGCACTAGTAAGGCGGTTATCGCCAGCACCGGCACCAGGACGCTGTGCTGTGTGCCCCCTTCGCCATGCATAATTATAGTCAGCGTAGGCATAGACCCAGACAGCACCTCGATCAGACGGAGACGAGCATGATTACCATATAGGCCTGGCCTACATGCTAATAATACAGCAGTTGCGTTAATCTATATCGACTGCAATGCAATGCCTTCGCTATTCATGTAACATTAGAAAGTCACGCTCTCTCTACTTAATTTCAATGTAGCCTATAAAAAGGACTCTCAATTTGAACGGAAATCAACCTCAAAAAATTGCACTCGCGGTCTCGCACCACTAACGAAATGTCGACTCGATGTCCGAAACTTGCACTCACTCATATATATTATTCTCAGCAGATACATCCGTCACTTAAATCAAATACCTGCGATGCCGTGACCTAGTCTACTCACATTCCAGGCAACTCTTTTAATAATAATATTCTTCACAAAGGGATTTTCACTTTTCTGAATGTAGATAGCATTAAACATACATTTTATGGTAACATCAGTCTCCCATAAAAAGCCACGATTTCTCATCAGTGCGAGACGACACGAGATATTTATCTAAAAACTTTCCCTAGCCCGTGTTATCGACATCAGGTGAAGGTACTGTGAACTATGAAGTCTACAAAACACTTTGGTACAACATGATATCACATGATGTACATGATATAACATTAGCCTACATAAATATTTGCTTGGAGCCCATCTCCTTCTGCCATTCTATAAAATTTGCTGAGTTAATGATCGAAACGCACAGCTAACCCTATACGACCTACGCAATGTATCTGCCTGTCTGCCAATCAGTTTTGTATTCATTTGTGTGCACCCCATACACACAGACAGAGAAACTATGGATATCTAAATAGAGAAACGCTGTTAGCAAAATTCATATGCATCGGATCGATGGGTTATAGAGAAACATGATTTAACTCATCAACGAAATTTCAAATTGCCAGCTAAAAGATATTGTTTTTAACGAAGCGAAACTGATAGATGCAAAAATGTTCACATTTTTGTGACATATGCCGCTAGGTCGTGACGTGTGAATCAGGAATAATGTTCACGTTTTAGGTATGATTAAACATTGAAACAAACTTAAATACGTCATTTACGAGTACCGGTATGAAAATAATATACACATTTATTGGTATCGAAATACCTTAGATTTCGTGTTGGCTTACATTTTGAGTTCCAGTGATTTGACGGCATAGGTTAATGATGTTATTGTCGCCTAAACTGATGCAACTAATTTCAACTTACTTGTACGCCTATGCTACCAGAGCCCACGCACGACAGGCATCTGGATGAAAGGCTACGACTTCCCACCTTAAACCTATAGCCGATGACAATAATTTACTGCCAAAAAAATTGCGCGTTCTCAGGCCTTCGCCGGATTGCCGTCCCCGGACTTCGTTTCTAGAGGGATAACGAATATCAAAATTATTCGCCTCACCGAATAGCCTACTCCATATTCGCGACGAGACCTAGGCCCATCTTCATTAATGGCATTCGTGGTTTGTTTGCTCAACACATGAGCCGAACCTACATACTGTAGGTTAGTTATCAATACATGTATCTGTAGGCTACCCAACAGCGACAGCTCACGAGGACCGATGGCCCGGACGCTCGCCAACATGGAGGCCACGTATTGTACCATGGAGTTCTTAAGAACTCCATGTATTGTACACATAGAGATTTACATATTAGTACAATACCCTACAATCTTCGGAAATGAACGTTCTATGGTGCGGTTGTATCATATAGAACTAATTTCTATCTGGTTTACGTAGCCTATGAATAAATTGTTACACGATAAAGCTACAGTCAACAGTCTGAAGGTTCAAACATAGATTCTTTTTGTCTTCGCACCACCGAGTTTTCTGTTTAATGAAGCATATCAATTTAAATGGAAAATAAATAAACAACCGGCGAGCAGGGGAGTGAGGGAGGAAGAGGGACACGTTTGCTTTTCGTTCATATGTTGTTTGGATAACTGTTGTTGGCGTGGGACGCTGGGAGGGGACTAGTCAAGACGTTGGTGGAGCCTCAAACAGGATCCATTCATTGTATCCAGTCAACTGTAATTTTACACTCATGGAAGGCGATCATTCCTTGATCTTAGATGCAGGCAACAACACAGTTGAAGACGATGAGTTCGCATGGGATGGATTCTTCCATGTCGAGCAGCTCAAATCGGTTCCAGGTATGCCGCGGTTATGTAGATTCAGAAAAGATAGGATAAATTTCAAGTCTCAGAACTTGTGTATTAAAGCATTTCTGCTCTAACTGTGGTGCTATAACATGTCATATAACCCGGCCGTCATTTGGCATCCCACCATCATGAAACTCGGTGTATCCTGAAACATGTCCAAATGTGTAGAGATGTTACGTTTTTAATGATCAATTTGAAATTTCTCAGAGAACGATGACTATGAGAATCTTATGATTGCCGCTAGAGCTGGGCAGAAGCTATTGCAACGGAATGGAGAATTAAGAAGTGTCAATTATCAACTACAATATTGCAATGAGGAACAACGTGTCGAGATTGAGGTGAGAATTTCCTTTGATCTTCGTAGCTGATCTATTTCACAAATCACATTGGGGTAGTATTTCAGAATATATACATTGTGTCGGCCTGTCAAAGAGCTTATGGTTATCAAACATTATAGTTCAACAGAAACCAATATTAGAGAAATTGAAGTACACTTGCAGATATCAAAAGGAAAGGATGGCAGAAATATACTAGTACACCATTTGTCTATGATTGTCACAGAATATCATTTAACCAAATTACACATTGTGCTCTATAGCCTACATTCTGCGATTGCAGACTTGTTGTGTACTCTGCCCTGTGAGTTTGGATCTTTTGACTGTAGGCCTATCCGTACCATACGTATAAGGCACTGCTTTGCTAGAGTCCCACATGTTTAATTGTTTATGGAAAGGTGCGCACTGGTTCATTACTTCATTTGGCACATGACAAAGTTTCTACGATGCAGTTAGGTTGTATCGAATAAGCCTATGGTATTTTGAGCTGTTATCCTGGTCTATGAACGACCATTAATCAAAAATCTGTTTTTGGATACTTGCTAATTAATCCTCATGAATGAGGACCTTATTAATAAGAGAACAGGGTGCAAATAATCAACTGCCCACTATCGGCTCTATTTTTTGTACCAACTGTTAGAGAGATTAGTAATATTAGTAGTAATAGATTTAGATTACACCAGATTTAGAGGATATATGAAAGAAGGGAAATCACATGAAATGTCAATGTATATACCTACTTACCTACAACTGAGTTTTTATGTACCGTAATACAAATTTAATCAATATTATATGCATTGACATTTACCTCATCCACATTTATGACATCATTAGAAAAGTTCCCTCATTTTTGGCATCCTTTGTACGACCAAAGCTATACCTTATTACCATGCCTGCTACTGATTTCATTTAGGTGAGTTTCCATATAAGACACAGACAACTACCAGACTTGAGTCATACTCATTTCCTATATCGATATATTTCACCACTCCACACTCATTATTCATGTTCTGGTATGCCTTGTTTGGTGAAACTACGTGTTTTTTCAAACTA
>JASFYC010000807.1:0-152878 GCA_030412335.1 Botrylloides violaceus
AGCTCCCCCCTCCATGTGGAGAGAAAGAAACAGGCACGTCTTAACAATTGTGCGGCAATAAGCACATATTGTAAGATGTGTCAATCAAAATAAAAAAACAGCAAAACAAGTTACGAAATATGCTAAGCTTTTTTTTCGCGGCTGGCCAACCGGTGTTTTCTCTTAAGGGTGCGTGAAGCAAAATAGTAAGGTTAAAAGTAAGCAAACTTAAAATGAATTGAAATTAAAAGCAGGCGTTGAAGCAAAATGAGCGATCATTGTGAACCTCAATCGCACATCTCAGCATCAATTGGTTCTCAACTGAAATACAAACAATCAGTGAAATGCGACAAATGATAAGGCTAAGCACGATACTTAAAATGACAAACAAAGCAACGTAGGCTAAGTAAGCGGCGTAAAAGTACACGTAGTTAAATCATGCGTAGCAAGTAAGTAAAGTAAACAGGGAATTGAAATAACGACGCTGCGTCCAGCGGTAAAAGGAAATAAACAGTCAAGTTGCAAGGCTTGAATTTGAATTGAGTTCTCTGCAAGGCGTTGAAAATTTGCCATTGTGAATATGCATTTGTATAATGACAGCTACACGTTTAAACGGTAGTGAAAGCGCAATCTAAAGATTCGTAGATCTGAAGACCGTTGACTATATTTCGAGTGTGCGTGACTCATATAGTAACTAAAAAGCGCATATTAATCTCTAATGTTCTACTAGATGCGGTTTGATGTCATGTGCCATGACGTGTGTAAAAAAAAAAATCAGTGCATTGAATATTGTTTTCCGTGAATGGGATTATCACGTGGAGTGTGGATGAGTTCCGACCTACGTCGTGCTTTCTGTGTGTAAGTTAGCGAGTCGCACGAAGTTTTCTGTGTTATACCTTGGTGGTTTGAGCAAACGGCCGCTTCTGGATCTGTTTTGGTTTTCATTGGCGATTTCGAATGTTGTGTTTGCTACCGTGCTTGGCGAAGGTGTCTGTCGACTTGCGCGTCCTGCGTCTATTTGTGTTTCATTAGCGTCTTCGATGTCTGGTAGTTGCGCAATACGTTGATCAACCTCTGTGTTTGCTAAATCGGCTTCTGGCAAGTAAGCTGCTTTACATCTGTCCATTCCGACAAGCTTGTTTTTGTTTTTGAACATAATTGTCAGCGCTTTATTTGAATCAGACCTTTCAATTATACGATGGGGACCTGTATATCTCGGTAATAGTGAGTGTTGGTTGCCTTCGACTTTGAGGAATACATGTGTGCAATTTAGCAAGCTTTTTGGTAAATATGCTCTACGATCTGGTCGTACATTCACTTCTGGAAATTTAACGTTCTGAAAGAAATGATTTATGCCTTCCATCAGCTCCGAATCTGATGTGCCCGTGGGTTGCTCGATATGTTCTGCTAGTGCTCCTGGAATTCTCAAGGCGCAACCGTACGTCAGTTCGGCGGGGCTGTGTTCTCGTCCTGCTGTGACTTGTGTTCTCAATGCTAACAATGCGAAAGGTAGATAGTCGTACCATAAATGTGGGCTCCCGCAGGCTCGCAAAATTCTTTTAACTTTGGCGACACTGCGTTCTGCGAAAGAGTTTGTCTGCGGGAGATAAGGTAATGACGTTTCGTGGCGAATGGATAACTTGCGCATGAGTTCTTTCCACTCGTATGACGAAAAGCATGGGCCTTGATCTGTGCGTAAAGTAGCCGGGCAACCGTGTCGGCTTATGTATGTCTGTACAAAGGCTCGGCCGACTTCTTCGGTCGTTGCCGTCTTGAGAGCCGCACATTCGACTAACTGTGATGTAGGGTCGCATATCACCAAGATGTAACGATAATTCTCTGGTCCAGAAGGTACAAGTGGTCCGGCTAAGTCGCAGCTGATGTAACAGAATCGTTGATCTGATCGTGGGATTCTTGCCAAAGGTGTTCGCGTATGTCTATAAATATTTGATCTCTGGCAATCAAGGCATTCGCGCGTGAGTTTGCGTATTTGTTTATCCATGTTGGGCCAGAAAAAGTCTCGTTTGATTGCTTTACAAGTTGATTCGATACCTGCGTGGCTCAGGTTGTGTACATTTTCGAATGTCGTCCTACGCAATGTATCTGGAACCCAAACTCTTGGTTGTGGTGTAGAGACCTCACACGTGACTGTTCCTCCATTTTGTATAAGCCTGTCCTCGAATTTGCGGGAATCCCTTTTTTCTTTTCTATAATTAGTTAATTCTTGGTCTGATTTCTGTGCATGTGCAATGCGTTCTATCAAATCTCCTGTGATGCCCGGTGGAATTGAAATTTGGTTAATTGTGACGCGGCTCAAAGTGTCTGCCACCGTGTTTCGGTCGCCTTCGATATGTCGTACGTCCGTCGTGAATGACATGATGAAACTTAAATGTCTGTATACCGTGTCATCTTTCACTTCGCTAGGATTGTTAATTTGATGGACAAAAACTTTTGCGTCTGTGAAAATTATGAAGTCCTTTCCAAGCAAGTAATAATTCGCTTTGTTTGCATAAATCCTGGGGGAGCGACGGGGTGTTTTAGATGTAGGTACTGGTTCGTCGACTTCGGTGTCGCTACTTCCTGTTGATATTATAGAGACGTTTGATGTATCTACGCTATCAATTGAGTAGTCATGCCTTGTTTTATGTTTTCTGCTGATTTTTCGCGGCGGAGAGCTGAACGCATTTTTGTTTATCGTTGTTGTCTGTTTTCTGCGGGTACGCCTCTTGGGAGTGTTAGCTACGGTTTCCGATTCCTTGGCGTTATCAGTAGATTTCGATGATTTATCTCTACTTCTTTTAGTACTAGCGGTTCCTCTAGAGCTAGTCTTTTTCGGCATATTGCAATGGCAAATTGACAATGTTCATGCAAAGTATAGCCAAATCGTTTTACCTTGACTCTGAGAAAGCGGTAATTCGCTGAGATTGCAGGGTTGGGATTGTAAAGTAAGATACACGGTTGCACGTGATGTCACTGAAATGAATATGAATTAACGACTTGAATCAACACAGACGAAACTAAAACACTACGCGAATAATATTCAAGCAATAAATTGACAAATGTATTTGGCCTAAATATCTATCCGTTGTTTACTTCAACATCGGCGATGAGAATCGTTTTATGCCGGAATAGGTGAGTTCGATGACGCCGATATAATGAATGGAATATATAAGTCACTTAACTTGCGTTATTGACGAAAATGAGTCCAAGTGTTCGCTTGATGCTTGCAATTCCTTATCTTCTTGCTTCTATGTCTTTACTTTCTGATCGTAATGAGACTTTGTGTTGCATTGAATGTGTCCCAATAACTTGAATTGTAAGTTGATCGTATCAGCGGCGTAATATAACGTTAAAGAGTTCGATGATACGCCTTTTATCTCTGATGATATCGTTGTACCTTCGCTCGGACAAATAGTTGTCGTTGCTGTCGCTGTCTTCGAACGTCGGGTTCACCACTTTATCGCGGGGGTGTTGGTGGTGTCAGAAGATAGTTTGCAAATATCGTAATGTAGTTGAACTCCGCGCTGATCTGACTCCAAACTGCGTGTTCGAAACACCCCACGATAAACGCCACGTCAGTGACGTACGCTTCTATAGAGCTCTTCGTACAGCGGTCTGTCTATATAAATACTGTTCTTGCACGAGTCTTAGCTGAGACAGAATTGATGCCGAATTGATGATTATATTGAACCAATATTCCAAGTCACTTCGATTACACGTTCGTACGATGAAACAATATTAGTAATGCCGAATAGACAAGTCGAATGGTGTATGTTCTATGACTACATGTCTACAGCGCATGTGTGCTCCTTTGCGGCAGACAACCAGATACTGAATGTCGGAATAAAAGAATCCCGATTTCGAATTCAAAAACGTGGCGCCAAATGTCATCACGTGGTTCGACCACGGGAAAAACAATCCCAAATTACGTCAGCGAATCATCTTCGCATGGCTTGAAATCCTCCTTATAATAATAACAGCGGGAGTTTAGCGATACTGTTATGATCGGAACAGCAGGAGTGTATTTTGTTACTACTACAGTAAGCCAATTATCGATTCCATGTGCTATATGAGCTAGTTAATTATATGTCTTGTTTGGTATAACCCACTAATGGATAATACTCTCAGAGAATTTAGGTCATGTCCGAGTGTCCTAGATACGACAGTTGATGTCGCGTATATACATTCAGAAATGTATATGCGACACAATAGGTTATGTCACGGAATCTACTGCTGCTAGCTGTGCTAAACCGCCGTTCGAGTCCGAGCTACCCTGTATTGACGGCCGCAATATCAAAGAACTATATAGGTTCGTGAAACGAATTAATGAGATTCATCCGTACGATGATGATGACGTAATTAATTTTTGATCATCATCCAATGAAAGATTCATCTGGTCGTTCCTGTATTGTGATCACAGTCAAATCGCATAAGCAACGCTGGCCTTGTAAAAATTACGAAGCAGAATAGGCAAATCGGTATATATATATAGGCCTACACAACGCGGAATCGTATCTTTACGATATAGGAATGCTGATTTGATGGATTTCAGAAACGGATTGGTTTTTAACACGGAAGCGAACTTTAGTAGGCTATTGAAATGCACGGAAGCCAGAAGAACTATGTGAGCTTAGATATGGGACGAAGGCAGAACATAAGATCGCTGAAATCTCATTATAATGAATGTTAGGCCTATGCTGTCATCTAGCGGCACTACGTTTGGGAAACCATGTCTCGTAAAAGACGCGGCGGCGGGCGTTTTTGTTTCTTTAGCAGTAACGGATGCAAGAAAATTTGAAATCTTCAGCCTTGATAGAGTCTGCATAGATCAGGGGTGGCCGAACAATCCGAGACTGGGAGCCATATTTCCTAATGTGTTACCGCAAAGAGCCATATATCATAGCCTACACGTCGGCATTGGCTAGTTCAGTGTTTCCCAAACTTTTTTATTCGCGACCCTAATAATTGTCGTAAAATTTAAGTTTACAAAGGCCACGCGACCCCCGCAATATTGTAGAAGGCTACGAGTAAAAAAAGGCATGGATGAAAGTAGGCCTATTTTGCATGTCTGGTCCTAAGCGGCGGGGTGCGAAAGCCTGTAATTTTATTTCTGATCCCACTGAGGCTGGCGAACGTGAAATTCTATCGAGATAGGCCTGGGCCTGCTTTTCTCCGAACTTTGTTATTCGACATAGTTTTCTTACATCATTAGGGGAGTGTTTTTGTTGCCTAAACAGCTAACCTTTAAACGCTATAGCGAAGGACTTGTACCCGGATGAGGTGACCAACTGACCATGGTTGCCAAAGTTAAGCAGACATAGGCTGTAGGCCTATCCCTATTCAGTGATTCGATATGTACTTCGTCAGTTCAAACAGGGATATCTAGATATCTAAGGCCTAGATATGATATCCCTGGTTCAAATTATTAGAGTAGGCCTAGTGGATATAAACAATGATAGCCGGTACGGATTGGTTATCAAAAAGTTTAACAGACCTAAATATCTACTGGACAATTTACTCTCAAGGTGTGACCTTTCAAACACAGTTGTTTTTTGTTGTTGTTTTTTTGCAACACCCTGCCTAGACCCTCACTTACAAGCTCTAATCTGATAACAGAATCACAAACTTAAGTACTGTAAAGAAGATCACCACAGATTTAGCGTCCAGCCTTACTTTATTGAGAATTAAAACATTCACTAGCTTTCGGAGCTCCGCTCGTTCATCAGGTGAAGATGGAAACTTAAGTACGTACGAATCCCATCACATCCCATCCTAAGATATGTAGTTTGGTTTTCCTATATTCGAGTTTGGGATTTCGTCACTCGTGGAAAAAAGAAAATCGTCTGGCCTTTGATTACAATGACGTAATGTTTGATAAAATTTCCACTAGGTGTCGCTCAGAAGTCTTTGTTTACAATCATTCCGTCTCGCAAGGTCACTCTCACAACGTGGCGTCGCAACTGCCTCTCATAATGGCTGCGACAGCGACTATTTTAGCGGCTGATACGCTTGCAATGGTGAATCAAAGCGCGAATAGTGAATTAGCAAACTCAGAAATGATCAATGGAAACGAAAAATCTCTAGTTGCGAAGCTAACTGGAGCTGATTTTGAGTATTTTATTCACGGCGATAAGACTGTCATAGGCAGAAACAGTTCGCATGGTCAAGTCGATGTTAGCATTGGTTTGTCCTCATACGTTTCAAGAAGGCATCTACAAATATCCAAAGAGAGAGACCGGTATTTTTTAAAGTGCCTTGGAAAGAATGGAGTCTTTGTAAACGGCCAGTTTCAAAGATTAGGCGCCGATCCATACCCGTTGGAGCCGAAGTGAGTAACGCTTTCGTGTTTGTTGACAGTCGGGTGTGATGAAAATTATTGAGGCATGACGGAATGCGCGTGTGTGATTGGACGTCCTTGATCACGTGGCGTCTCCTCGTAAACAAACGAGCGTGTCGGGTTCGCCTCGTGTTTACATTGATTTTTTGCCAGACATTGTTCCATGAAATGTGAAATACATCCCCGGCGGCTTTCATAACTGTGGAATAGGCGAATCAAAAACATAATGATTATATTCTAAATGCAGACAACGCGTTTTAATTTTTTGCTGTTGTATGCTCTTGCATTAGTCCATTGACTTAAATTGTCAATATTATGATCATTTAATGTAGCAAATGAAAAGATGTCGCTTGATCCCAAAGGCATATGAATTCACCAGACCACTGATGATAGATGGTGGATGGTGGTGCTTGACTTTGCAATGCATGGTCAAGTATTTTTGTTTGATTTATTGCATTTCAAATTGTGCAACAAAAGATAAATATATATTATCATTTATTATGATTGTAATAGGCCTATATCCCATACCATTTAATAGAATAGCCTGGGGCTCACCATAGGCGTATAATCCAGGGAAGGCGCGCCTCCCCACTCGGACATCTCGGGCGACACGGGTTTCCCGATAAGTGTGACGTCACTCGCCACCACAGAAAAAAGTATATACAAGTAAAATTCTACGCTTGTGATGCGACATACCAAGGACATTTACACTATAGCCAGTAAATTTCAATATTTTTGCTTTCAAATCTTTCCAAAGATGTTGAAAATGGTATCTGTAGCTTCCTATAATATGGACAAAAGTAAAGAGGATTCTTTCCTTTCCGTTAAAATAGTGAAAGCTATGACTTTTCTGGATACCTTCTTAAATATGATAGAACCCGATACGTCATACAGATTCCAAAAATAAAGACAAACTACCCATTTTCATTCACACTGTTGTTGTTGTATTTCTTACTACCTTCGCCAAATTTCACCTTTTGGTGATTGACCCCAAACCACTACCTCAACACCCTGTCTTTTAGGCTTGCCCTACACAGCAGCTATATAAATACCGGTAGGCTACTACTAATCAAATATTATCAAACCAGTTTCATATCCCACAGGCACAATAAGTTTCACTGGAAGGAGCTTCAGAGACTGCAGCTGACTTGATGATCGGCTGATTGTTTCGCTGCAGCCTAGTCATTCTTAGAATTTTATACTTCTCTGCTTTCTTTAATTTAGTTTATATATATGACTAAACTTAGCTTGTTATTTTTCAGCTGCATGATACGGTTTCCAAGTACCAACATCAAACTTCAGTTCTCCTTTGAGAAACAAAATTTTGAGACTGTGGGCAGCAATGGGAAATATGAAGAATCTCATGAAAGTGACAAAAGGGTTAATAAGGTACGATGCTTTGTGGTTCAATATTTAAAAGATTTTACCGGACTATTTTACTGTGAGCTATCTACATTTGAGACGTTGTGGTAGCACCAGTGTTGTGATCAAGTTACTGATTCCGAGTCACAACTCCAGGTTTTTTTAAACGTTTTAAAATTCGAGTGTCAAGTCGAGTCGCCAAGGCAATCAAGTCTGAGTCGAGTCTGAATCTTTCAATACACACATCTAGTTAATAAACCGAATCTGGACGTTAAGTCTGTGGTAATGAATCTTCTTCACGATATCTAGCCTATTGATTGTCCGCTATATTTGGGATGGTGTAAATATAATTCATCAATGTAATGTTCTTGAAATTTAGCAGAGCTAAGTCCTGTGGTAACTAGTAATCCTGCTTATTAGTCAGATATGGGCTATATAGCCTATTATATATTTCTATTTTTCAGAAGTTTCTGACCAGTCATGCTCATCAATTGCGTATGCCTGAATCAGAAGAGACCAATCAAGCAGAACTCCAATCTGCTCAAAGAATTTCCCCTCCAATTGTCAAGCCATTTGTTCCAGTGCGAGATGTTACACCAACGTCCTATATCAATCCGTTTGTCACCAAACCGTTCTTTAGTGCACCCCCTTCACCGACTGGAACTATCAGGTATATAAAGTATGCTTAATATTTTTTTTTCTGTGCGTCTATTAGCTTTATTAATATCCTTGTCGTCCAGCCATTACTATTATTATTTACCAGTGGTCGGCAATCAATGGTTCAAGGCCCGGTAGGCTACCAATCCTACGTTGCTGGTCCGCAGGTTTCTCCATTTTTGTAACGTTAAAGCTGTTTAACCCTGTTAGAAAGCAGGCATGTTTTTGTTTGTCGAGATGAACATTAGACGCCTTTGTTATATTAATGTGTGATCCAATGTCAATGAGTGAGTACCATTGAACAACATCTCGCTTTTGATGTATGGCATATTGCAGTCACTATAAAAATGAATGGTATATTTATATATATATATATATATATAATGATACACACATACATACTAGGTCTGTGTGAACGCCCGTATATAAAATTTAAGTCCACCACCCCCCTCCCTCACCCTGCTGCTACTATATATACTACTAATTGTTCACCATCTGCTCCATTATATTCGGTATTTAGCTCTAGGGAGGCCTTTGAGATTCAAGGAAAGACCTGGATACCTAAGTGTGAATATTATACTGGTTTAATTGCCAGGGAGGGGGTGTTTGGACCATAAGGGACTTTCCAGCTCATTTTTCCTCAACGTTAATAATACAGTGACGGTGACACATGTCTTTCGTTTATTATAAACCAAGAAAAGAAAACCAGCAATATTTCTATTTGACAGTGCGGCGAATTCATGTCCTGCAAGTCCAAAGGGTGACAATAGCCACATCAACATAACTGATAACTTGAAGATGGCAGCAGCATATGCTGCGAAGGTCAGTGATATGTTTGATGTACCGGTACTATTATATTATAATTTATGGGTCTATGGCAGGGGTCTTAAACTGGAGGGCACAAAAGATTTATAACGGGGGCAATAATGATCTTGTCATTGTGTTCGTAAAGCAGATAGGTATATATTATAAAGAAGTGAATTTTGCAGTAGCTGTGTACCGTACAGCTACATGACAAAGTAGTGTGCAAATGTGTATATAGCTGCTAAATTTTTAATTGCTTAATATTAGATGAAACTCGAATTTTAAGGATTAGTGTCAAGGGGGGCACAGCCTAAAAGTTTGATAACCCCTGATCTATGGTGAAAAGTGGGCAGGTTTGCTCAGCCGGTGCTTGCCTGTGAGATTGGTGGTTTAACCCCTGTCAGCCTACCATCTGAATCAAACCCGCCGGTAAGATGCGAAAATTAATAGGCCCAGCCTATGTATGATATGTTCACTGCTTCCATCCGTGTCTTATGAAAAGGAAGCTCATACTTCGTACCCAGGTTAGGAAAGAAAATCCATTTACTGGGCCGCTTCCCACTTCGGTCAGCTTCAGTGTCTTGTCTTGCTAAAGTCAATAGTGCAGGACAGTGCATGCCTTTACAACATTGATAATATCAGCCTGGTGTAAATTCAGCTGTTGGGACCGGTATAAGACTCTGAACTTTTAGCTCTTTGTATCAAGTGCGTTAAATTGTGACACATCTCGTCTTCAAAAGGCCTATCGTCGCTACCACAACTCTCTTCTCTTGAGTACACTAACAATGCATTGTGCTTAGCCGCATGGACTGATATAGACTTATACATCTAGTCACTAGCGTCTGTCTGTTATTTTCAGGTAGTGCAAGAACGTGGTGACAATCCAGATGGTAATCACGGTAATGAGAGCCCGTCCAGAGACGACATGAAACCACCCTACTCGTATGCGCAACTGATCATTCAGGTTTGTTCCGAGCCTAGCTGCATCGCACCATGCCAGCATATGCGTGTGTGTGCAAACCCTAGATGTAAATCACATAACCTAATGCTCTTTGTGAACAATAGCAATTGTTTCTGTTTTGGCCAATTTGAGTATTGGACTTGACACCAATTTTAGCCGATTCGATATGGATCATCCGCCAGAAGAAAGTTTCGCACTTGATTCAATTCAGATACCATAATAAAAAAAAATTTGCAAACAAAATATTTGTCCAAACGTATTTGCTAGCTCTTTTGAATCTGTATGCAATTAGGCAATTACTTGAATTGGCAACTTCATTTGGGTATTTATGTAGACATTTACGATATGGTTTATAGTCAAGTAGTTGTTTCGATCTGCCCAGAATCCTGCATGCATCGACTGACTTCATAGTGTAATGGTAGGTCGCCGACCACGAAACATGGCTTAAATCCCGAAACTGCACCCTGGGTACCAAAGATCTTTAAATTGAGGATAGTGCAGAGAAATGGAGCTTGCCTTAGATAGCCTAACGGCTCCTTTGTCGACTCCTTCTCCAGCCTACATATAAACATTCTTCTTTCGTTCGACTTTTAACTCTTTCATCGGACTAGACACGAGAGTATCCGCACAGCAGCCTCAGCTCGCATTACATGCATATAATATGCATAAGGAGTGGGTGTTTAAGTTTATATTGTGTGAGTCTGTGTAAATGCAGCAAAAATCAAATCAGGACCAAACTGAACAGCGGCCTTTTCCTTCCTTTCCTGCTGAAAATACCCGTACTCAATTATTCGATCTGTATGCTTTAATTAGTTTCCTTAGTCTTTATTTGAAAATGGATAGGCCTATTCTATGTATAAATATAGGTCTGCTTGTAGGCTATGGATATTTCATTTCAACTATGTTCTAGACTTCTATTTCATGTGTATATAATATTCTTTCTACAGGCTATTGCATCATCAAAAAATAAACATTTAACGCTCAGCGGAATTTACGCCCACATTACAAAACATTATCCGTATTACAGAACTGCAGATAAAGGATGGCAGGTAGGTGCAGATAACACTTGATATCAACCTTACTAAGTTACAGTACTGGCTTTCCTTAGACGCCTTTTTGAAATCTCCGAAGGAGTAGAAACTGGGGACAGCAGTATTGGATTTATTGTGATGCTATAAGGCTACATGCATTTCGTCTATCTGCCATCGGCTGTAGGTCAACTACTTGACATGGGTGTGACAATTTATTGGCGGATCTCGCTACAGTCTGACTAGACTTGACTAGTGTCTCTACACCACACTCGCATGCCACACTAGACCCGAGGCCCTACTTTTACAAGTGCAAGTTTGTGAAGAGACCACCTTAAACATCCTGTTCTAAGTTGTGAGAAGGGTGGGGAGACTTGTAGACGTGGAGTGGCGTTTTGTTTGTCGCCCCTCTGTGTCATCCACTTGTCGTCTATTCAGTCGCTATATATTTCAAGGAGACTGGACTTTGACGTTTAATCTCTATTGAATCATCTTAACAGTGGTTGTGGCCGTTCAATTATTGAATTTTATTCTGATCTTGTAAAACATCTGTTTTGACTTTAGAATTCTATTCGCCACAATTTGTCGTTGAATCGGTATTTTGTGAAAGTTCCGCGTTCACAAGACGAATCCGGTAAAGGCTCATTTTGGCGAATAGAACCAGCATCCGAAAGCAAACTTGTAGAACAGGCATGGCGGAAAAGACGACAACGGGGTGTTCCTTGCTTTAGGCCTCCGATGAGCAACTTATCAGCCGCCAGGTATGTATCAATTTAACCGAACACTCAGCGAATACCTTCAAGTCGGTGGTTAGTGGCGTATCTGGAAGGCTGGGTTCGCTTCAAATCCTGGTGGTGTCATACCAAAGATATTAAAATTTGCAGGCATATCGGAACTGTTAATTGCCAGCATTATATATTATAGTGTTGATGTGAATGGGTGGTGTTTGTTGCTTGGATGAGCGACAGCACATATCATGTCGCCGTGTCCAAAGGACAAAATATACAGTCTCCACAACCAGAAAAAAGGGACCGGTTCTACTGACAGCTTTGGCTTTCACCTTTCTGTGAAAGAAGTATCGATCAAATAAATACAGGCAATTCTCGAACTATTATACTTTCAGGTCCGCACCAGCCTCCCCTATACATTCGAATCCAATCTCACCACCGTCACAACATGGATCGCAAGAAAACCAGTCCTCTCAGCCTATGCCAATAATATCACACCAACACACACATTCGCAACCGTTTGAAGAGCATAAACCCCAATTTCTGCAGACAACAAGGTAAGTTATGTAATATACACTAGCAAGCACCATATCAAAGGGAGGAGGGGCAAGTTACCAATATTGGTTTGGGTTTGGGCACTGTTCAAGGTGACATAATCTTTTTCAGGTCATTGTATTGGCTGTATTTCTACCGCTACTCTACTATTGTACCGGTTCCTCGGTATCAGCAGCTTCATTATATCTATAGTGTGTGCCGCATCCGTGGTGTCGAACCGGATCCAAAAAACGGTTACGGTTCGGTTACAGTTTTTGCCTAAACGAAAGTTTCGGTTTTGTTCCAGTTTCGTTCCTGCTTGCCCATAGAGAGCAGTTACCGGTTTACGCCGACGGATGAACCGGTTCTGGAACGGTTCAAATACCGGAAATCGTTAGTTCGTTGCGGATGCGATACGCGGACAAATAACCACGTTTATCGACATATATACCCGTCACTTTATAGTGTAGGCTACGCAAGACGAAGTTTTAAATCGAAATTCTTACGATAAAAATAAACTCTTGAATTTTGATTTGTTAAGTCCCTGAGAATTTGTGTGTAATGATAACTTGCGAGAATTTTAAGCAACGAGTCTGATCATCAGCCGAGATGTAAGCGCGCGGCTAGCAGTAATTGAAATCGCTTTTCCAGATTGGCGGGATGTTTTCCAGACGACTTTGCGAAATTTGCGATTTGACACACCGATTTATCGTTATCGTACTTAAAGAATTTTATAACAGGATTTGAATTCGCCCTGTTCATTTCCGCCGACGCATTGCTCGCGTGCCGAGCTGACGTGTTGAGACCTACCTTTCAATTCCAAGTGCAACAGGGCTGAATTGACTGGTCAAACTTTTTAAAGAGTGAGATAATTCAACCGATTGCGGAAACATGTTGATGTATGTGGATAGTTCAAAAAAATAAACCGCTGGCACCTCCATTTAGAAAAACGGTAACCGTTTGCTAAAAGAGCGGTAACCAGGAAAATGCCACGACGGTTTCGTTCCGGTTCCGGTTAATTGGAAAATTAAAAAAACGGTTCGGTTACGGCTCGTTCACAAAAATCAAGCGTAACCGCTTTTCGTCTGCCCGGTTCGATGGCCCTGGCCGTAACACCTGCCATAAACAAATTCAGAGTTTTATTATGTTCACTTTTAAAAAGGTCCTGCTCTATGACATCATACAGAAGAATCGGCTAATTAGGGTTTACTTTCCGTTATATAATTACAGGCTACTCTGAATTTGTTACCTATTTGATTCTGTTTGTAGATACTGTCAGTCATCGCCTGGTTCACCAGTGACTCTGCCGAGTATGTCTGTGGCGAGCGCAACAGTGATTCCTGCAAACAATCAACCGGTCATTGCTTCTCTCCATCAACCACCGAATCAAGTCATCATTAATGCAAAACCGGCTGTCGGAAAAGTTATTTGGCCAGTTGATGTCACAAAGCCGCCAGGTATGCATTTAAGAGGCATGTAATGAGAATATGAACATGAATTTAATATTTGTCTATAATTATATTAATAAGCTTATTTAGTACCATAAATTCTAAACAACAACAAATCTAGAACTATGGGCGTTTGGCTGATTCGTTCTAATCCAAATTGCTAGGTACCCAATATCCGCTGATTCGAATCATCCCTCCGCACGAGTGACTCCTCCTTTTTTTGATTGGGATGCAAATTTATCAGAACCAAATATTTGCCTAAAGCTCATTTGCCTTCTTTTTGACAAGATTTGACCAAACTTTTGCCATATGAGCATAAGTAGTATGATTCAAGAGTCGATGAGCTAAAGTGTCAGTCTACCATAGGCATTATGAAGAAGTTGCAAGTCGTAAATGAGCTGCTTTTTGCGTGGTAATTTTAAGGAAGTATTTGATTCGATATGTATAATCCAAATTATGCGGATACGCAATTATATATTTAATGGTAAATTGTAAAGTAACTACTCAATATTCGATTCGACCCGGAAAAATTATCTGAATCATATTTGAACATGAAAATATTTTAAATCACCTATCCCTATTATGAGCTATATGTCGCATGTATAAGTTAATTTCTCCCCCTATTTATTATTGTAGATACCACCGAATTAAGGTCCGATATAAAAGAAGGTCAAATTTTAAGCACTAATACACAAATCCACCATACCTGCCTCATGACATTGACAGTTATCAAATCACACTCTCAATTTAGAGAATTCTTCATGAATCCAGTTAGTAATAAGATGTTTATTTAGCATGCTCCTCTTGAAACCGCATGTCACTCTGTGTTGTCACACAGGGCGAATTTGAGTTAACTTTCGTCTAAACTTTGATATTGCTTATCCTGGTGATATCACTATGATGAGATCAGTAGTATAAATATTCCCGAGGGAGCTTCGAAGGTGAAAACATAGCTATAGTTCATACGTTGATTGGTCTGGTAATTTTGTGGTCATCTTTTAGTGCCACCACTTCGTCACTCAGACTCCTAGTAATATTTTGTTAGCTATATTTAGTAGCATTTTTTGATATTTTTTTCCATTTCTATTACAGCTGCTTTCACAGCCCCTCATGTAATGAGTGGCATCCCAAATAATGGTGTAATATCTAACGAAGGAGTGATACGGGCAGCTAATGTTACAGGTACATTTATATCATTGAAGGTCTATAGAAACGTAACACTGTTGTAACTATATAATATACTTTTTTGCCACTTCCCGTTATATAGTCCCAGTGACGATTACTCAAGTCGGATTTCAAGAAGTGCTGTCTTGCCAGCTTTCAACATATCTCTGTTGTTGGTCACACTCTTGTTCTCCTGTTATAATTTGTGTTCACTACGCGGCATGTTTATCACGGGTCTATTGGCCTTTAGGTTGTAATTTCCAAGCATAAGTCCATAGACATTGCTAGCACCTTTTCCACATACACATTCTTTATTCATTTGACTTTTTTTCTTAGACTAGACGTCAGGGTTCTTCAGATCGGTTACTCCATTAGGAGGCTTATAGATTGCACATTAGTGATTGTTATGGTCTGCAGTTCTCTCCTCTGCACCATAAACTGGGCGCAAGACCCCACTTCTGATCAGATGACTTGAAGCATCTCACCTCTGTTCTAAGACGATTGAAATACACGTCCATGCTAGACGCGGCATGATGAAGCCGATTAGTAATGTGTCACGAATTACACCAAGCTGAAGAAGCATGTCACCTTGAACGGTGCACAATCCCAAACCTTGTTATAATTTAGGTTGGAAAGCAGTAGTGGTAAAACCATGGCCTATTAAACTTAGTACTAAATCTACTAAATTCAGATCTGTGGTGCCGTTAAGTGGGCATGCTAGATTTTGTGGATTCTTCTTAGGTCCAGCTAGTAATCTGTAACTTCTCTATAACAGATCCGCAAAAGCTATCGCTCGTTATGCCTCAAGCTCAGCAAGTTGTCATGGTGACAGGACAACAACCCACCGTTAGCTTGGGTACTATCATTACTCCAACAAATGTTTCATTGTCTCAAAGTAAGTCTGTGACTTGGTGCTTTTGTACTGTATGCCAGGTTTTCGGCAACCTCTTTCGATCAGTGGAGTGGTTTTGACATAAACCGCTAGTGAAACATTTTTGTTTGCCGAAAGGTAGAGAGAGGAGCAGAAAGAGGTTCGCCTAAAACAGAATAGCTGACTCGAATGGGCTCTCTCGTTCCATTGGTCGAGGGGTTTAGACTGTCCGCCTTCTAGTGAGGAGGTTTCGGGTCTGATTCACGACTGAGTCAAAACAAAGACGTTGAAATTAATATGTCTTCTTTTGTACTTGGCAGTCAGTATCAGGGGAGTGTTGTGGTTGTGATAGTGAACTGGGCTATAAACTGTTAGTGTACCGTGAGGCGTGAGCATTGACCTGGCGTACATGACCTTAGTAGTTGAAAACCACTATAAATTCAAAACAATAACTCGAACGGCCCTAGTTTGTCACCTCAGCGACGGACTAGTGCTGTGTTTGTTGTGATCTCACACCATCACCCTATTAGGTCCAGTGGAATCTCTTACAAAACATCTCATTCTCAATAAACCGTGCCAGATCTTTTTTCCGATATAATATCTATTGAACGACCGCCGCCGGCTCCACTGTATTCTTTGTGTTTGACACTGACACTGAGAAACCTGACTTTCTTTCATGCAGAGAGCAAGATATTAAATTACAATTATTCTGGTTTGTTTGATCGTGAGGAGGGGGAGGGACACTCTTTATTTTTGTCCATATTTCATTTTGTGCTGCGCACAGACTCACATAATATACAAAAGTTACAAACGCATTAATGGTGCATATATGTGTGCATGATATGTGCATATGCAGGCCGGACAAGTAGGTACCGAAAGAGCCAGAACGCTATTGAAGTCAAGCCCTACCTACATACCGGTTTCGTGGCGTACGTCCTATTACATCGCGAGCCGTGAAACCTGGACGCGTGATATTTTGAAATACTTTCCTTGCATCATGCTTTGTACACAATTTCAGGCACTGAGTGTTGGCCTATCAAATATCAAATCAATGTTATACATATAAGTTTTATTCAATTGCTTTTTGGCAGAGAATGGGAAACGTGATATGTTTTCATACCCACGTGTCAAGCCAAATGTTTCGATATAGTACGTAGTTGAATGAACCATTGTTTAGTAACAATATGTCCTAGTATGTGTGTTTATTATTGGCTCTTGTACTTTCCCATCCCCGAAACCTGTTCTATTGCGACTATGGCCTCTTGCCTAACCAATTGGTTTCCAAACATTTTTTTTTTTAATTACCCACCGACTCCTTGCAACTTTTGCATTGTTTGTCGGCCTTCTCTGCAAGTAGGGTTGTCGATTTTTAGATACTAGTATCCGAGTAGGCCTGCACTCACTTCGTAGTAGCCGAGTATTTTAGCCCGCACGCCCTTTACTCTCGCTTCACGTGAATCTCGACTTGGCTAGCCGTAATCACTCTTGTACTGTAGATGTGTGCCGTATGCAGGGGGGTTATTACCGCCTTTTGAATTTTTTTACGCCCCTACGAAGCATATATGTATTCATTTGTATCAACTAACATCAATTTGTGTGAAGTAATCAAGCTGCGCTGAAGGCGAGCGGCAACGCAGCACCACCAGCGGCTACATCCTCAGTCTCATACTCTTCTCACTATTTTGAAGCAGCGCGTCTGTTACCAACACCGACTTACGCTATTTATTTCTCTTGTTCACACTCTGGGGCAGCGCGTTGGTTTGATCCTGCTGTTAGAGTGTTTATGCAATCACCAGACTAGGTGGCGCCGCTATAGAATGGTTCACGCTATGTCGTAAACAGGAAATGAAACATCCAGAAGTTCAAATAAAGAAACTAGCGGGTTTGCGAACGAACACGTGCTTCTTGCTAGCGTCTTGGCAATTTGTTGCCCAGTGTGAAACACTATCCGTACGAGATAAAGAAACAAGCGGAAAACAGAGTGCGAGAAAAGCACCTGAGATGTCTGGAGACGCGATAATTCTTCATGATGTCCTCAAATTAATCGTACGCCCAGTGACACCCAACGATGCTGTTGTTTTCGATCACCGCGTGAGACGTTTACTTCGCCTGATGTATCGGCAAAGCCGTGAATTTTTCAACTTCGTAGACGGGTAGTATCCGATATAAGATTGAAAATAGCAAAAGTGTCCGGAATCGGCAACTCTATCTGCAAGACTAAAAAAAAACAATCCCATCCACAAAATCAATGTACTGTATGATGAAAAATGGCCTACACTGATAAACTAAACGTTTCTTTCTGTGGCGCCATAGGCGAAGATCCAGTATGATCACAACAAACGCACATGAAGCAGTATATGAATCTTGCAAGCATGTATTGTGTAGACGTAAAAAGAACGGTGGCAGAATGTGTGCTTGCAATTGTACCCACTTCATCTATATTTACAAAGAGTTTAGTTCAAATTGCTGTACAGAATTTATTGTTAAGTTATGAGCAAATAGGGCTATACCCAATTACTTTTGCGCACCACCTAAAAGTGCATCAAGGACTCTAAAAGGTCCATGGACTCCACTTTGGGAACCATTAGCCTAACCCGTATTGCACTTGTGAAGCGGGCTCGATGATGATAGCTTCCATAAGATAACATAGAAATATGGGAACACCACAGCCACAGTAATTTGATTCTGAAGGGTAATCCTAAAAGGTGTAGGTAGCGGAGGACAACACTAAAAGGCGGAGGTAGCGGGGAATGGCAATTTTTAAAAAGGGGGTAGGGGTGGTTTTCTCATCTGATATTGCCTTCTGATACTACTAGAGGTGGACGGATCCGCTTTGCTCCGCACGAGTCGCGATACCTTTCCCATCATATGCATCCCGTCTCCATGCATGCATCAGGCCACGTGCCGCGCCGGGGGTTCATGTCTCGGCAGGCAGATTGTGGCTGGCCCAGCTCCACTCCGCACGGACCAGTCACACAACACCCCATCTGCCTGTGACATGCCCCGGACTGAGTTTGAGAGATACCCCGCTACCTCCGTCAAACCCCAACTTTTAGTGTCAGCTCTCGCTACCTCTGCCACGGCACAGCCTTTTAGGTTTGCCCGATTCTGAATATATATTTGATTTGATGTGTCCATCCCTACCATTGCGGGCAAAGCCCTTAACAGTTGTCACATAGTCATTGGTTTGATAGCCAGGGTGCTCAACTGCACATAATACAAATTTGACACTATTCCGATGAGTAGATCTCCTGAAACAGCAAAACTACGATGTGCGTGGGCAGCAAGCGAGATTCCACATTAGCATTCCCATGCCTTTACGTTCGGCTCCGTTTTCTCATAACAGAGTGTTATGGAGTCATGAGCCATATCCGGATCGACTTCGGAACGAGTACAGCCAAGCGATGACTACAAGGACTCGCTCTCTTTCTTGTTGTGATGTCGACTCAAGGACAGCGTTTTAGGAATAACGTACCTTGTTACTTGTAGGCGTAATAAAATGTGTTATTGCGTTTCAACAAAGTAATAAACAGAACGCGTGAATACAACACAGAGAAACGAAGTAGTTACTGAAATTGGGTACAGTTGGGAAATATGCCAACTGGCAATAAAGTTGTCTGTGTCATGGCATGCGGTCGCAAGAACTATTCAATAAATTTGTTACAAATACCATAGGTCGTCACTCATCTAATCCTGTTACATTTCCAGTGCCACAAGCGGCTGCCGTGATAATGAAGAGATCCTTCCCATCCCATCCCACTAATTCAATTGAAGAAGACGCAAAGAAACCGAAACTATCTGAAAGTAAGTACTACTAGGCCTTGATAAGGTGTAGGTAGCCACACTATTCAGCCTATGCTGATTTCTGACGTAAACTCTTAATAATGAGATGATTACTAATTAGGCTATAATTATAGCTTCTTCTTTTAGTTTGGCATTTTGTGATATTTTTACAGCCACTCTTTGGTGGCCTAATCCAGGTTTTCCATCCTACCAAAGATGTTGAAATGCTATTTGTATAGCTTCCTCGCTAAAGGGCCAGCGCAGTTAGGATAGTGCAAAGGCATGGCTCTGGTCTTCGATAGCCTTCTTGTCCACCATGCAGGAGCACATCATGCTCACATGCTATGCATAAGTATCAGTGTGTGTGTGTATCGTGTGAGTCTGTGTAGATGCAGCAAATTTCAAATAAGTACAAAAATATTTAGCATCCTTTTCTTTCCTTTGTGGTGTTATCTGCGGCGCGATATAGGTTTCTGGAGGTATTAATTTGCATAGGCTGAACTAGCTCTGGCAATCCTTGATAAATACACAAGCTAATAAATCACCCCAGGGCATTTTCTAGAGAAAATGAACTTTTAAGAATGTCATGTTTTGTTGGATCAAAGCTTTGCATTATGCTTATCATATATATAGAAAATTTAACGTTCAGCCTTGGTTTATTTAAAATTATAACATTCACAATCTTTCAGAGCTCCAAACTTGTGATGGATATGAATGTTATAATTTTAAATAGACCCTGGCTCGACGTTAATCTGTGGTGAATCTTCTTTATGGCATCTATTAATCGTCTGCCATCGACTCTACTTTATTCTGCATCATGCCCGTGATTCATGCAAGAAATTTGCCTTAAAAAAAGATTCACCAGCCTTGGTTTATTGATGATTCCATACTCACCTGGTGAAGGGGTGGAGCTCTAAAAGCTTGTGAATGTTATAATTCTCACTAAGCGAAGAATATATTGGAGCCAATAGCGGACGACCAATAGATATCATAAAGAAGATTCACCACAGATTTAACGTCCAGCTTTGGTTTGTTGAGAATTATAATATTCACATTCAGTACACTTTCGCCTGACGAAGGAACTCTGAAAACTTGTGAATGTTATAATTGCATGTAAAAAACTAAAAATAGATTGATTTTATTGCAATTAATTTGTTTCGAAGACTTCTCAAGTTCTCATCCGACACTTCTCAAGAAACACGACGGAATGAATTTGATTTTTCAAAATTGATGCATGATGCAGTACAGATATTTTATTATGATGCCACAAAAAAGAAAATGCGAGTTTATAAATAGATATGAGAATGACGGCGATTCTGTATTCTGTAATTCAAATTCATTCCGTCGTGTTTCTTGAAAATTATTGGAAAAGGAATCTACTTTTACATGCAATATTCAAGTTCTGTACCACCAAGAAACTATTCACACTTTCGGTGCCCGACGTGCTATCTATAGTGATTCTTTCGTGATCGTTGGAAAACTTCTTCCCGTCCATGTTTTTAAACCCGCTAGATGTCGTTGGAAAGCTATTAATATGTACTTCACGATGGTTACACCTAATTGTGAAATTGTCACTGGGGGTTGCGGCCAAACCAATATATACTGCTTTTGGGATTGGCAAAGGGAGGTTGCAGAGACGGACTGGAGGCCGATTCGTCAAACGGGATTTATTTTGGTACGGGCTCAGTCCGTCAGTCGTGATACATTTTTTATACGACTTATTGATTTTAGCATAAAATTCATAATATTGTGGGGGTGTAATGTGTAATGATGATGCGGATTGTCCAGGGGTACCTTAGACAGTACTTTATGCAACTGTTGTTTACCCAATATAACAATTAGCCAGTTATTATGTTTATTATGATTGACAGCTCGGCAAAAAAGGATCATGGTTTGTGGGTGTGGTCGGTAATAAAATTGCTAAAAATACATGAAGCCCATGATTTTTCCAAAATTTTTTACGTACCTATGTCAACCGCATCTAAAGTATTGTTTTAAAGTAGGTTTCATGCTGATATGATAGGACAGCACAATAGGCATATTCCTGGAAAATAAAGCTATAGGGCAGGGAAAAGGCTGACAGCGAAAGTGGGCGTGGCGTTAAATCCGTGTTAATCTTATTTACAATATATATAGAGTATGGATGAACTGTCATTGGCCTCCATCCACTATATATTCTTTGATAAAAATACAAATACAAATCGCTACAACAGTCAGACGATGACAGGCTAGTTTCATGGCTTCGTTGCGGCATTTTTTCAATCTGTGGGTATTGCTAGTGTTTTCTGTCATTCAGCTACGTTTCATATGTATGGGTGGCCGTAGTTAGTGGATCAAACTGCTTGATTTGGCAGTGATATTTCTGCCAGATGCTCTTTCTTTTGCAACACTCCCAATTTGTCCAGTCTTGATACTAGAGTAGCCTTTAAGTTTTTGTTACCACCAAAGTATTAGACTCGATTTTACCCGAATCATGCGAAAAAATTTCCACTTACTCAATTCATCCGATGTGAATACATAACATATGTATTCTATACACAATCATAATCTCATTATTTGATTAGGTCTGAAAAAATTATCCGAATCCGTATTATAACATGAAAATATTCGAAAATGCCCATCCCTATTTGTAACTCTATCGGTTACCCTTTCAGGTGCAGAATCAAACGAGCAAGAAGACGCAATTAAGCCCGAGACGCAATAATCATGGAAGGATTTGCAATCTGTCAATTGAAAAATGCTGCTGCGATTACTGCTCCATGAACTATCTAGTGTATATAGAATGTATGGGGCTTGAAAATGAGCAAAAGTAACTTTGAACGATTGCGTCAACGCTAGACTTTTACATCGACAGTTACTATCTCGCTATCGTGATTTTACGACGCTGCTTTTTGATTGAAAAACAGTTTGAAGAGACTGCAGTGCACGACTCCGTGATGCACTTGATTCATAGCCCTGCCTATCACAAAAAATACGTCTAGGCAAAGAATAAACTATTCACTGTCAGTGCCGCTCAGAGATATTTTTGGCCAGGGGCATGTGAGCATTGCGGACTATGATTTTTGAATATCTTATGAACACTACCCCGAACGAGACAGTGGGCATCCTGTCTCTGAGTGGCTATCTTACAGTGGCAGCCCTGGATTGACTATCACAAAATGTCGTTTCAAATCGAATATTTGGATCGATCCGAATATTGACTGATTCAATCTGATCTGTTTCACTAGGTATCCGATATCCGGTGATTCAAATCATCCCGCCAGATGAGATACTCATACTTGATATGATTCGGATGCAAATTTATCGGAACCAAATATCAGCGCAAAGCTCATCTGACTTTTTTTGACAAGAGGCAACTGAACTTTGGCCGTGTATGCATCAATATTATAATGTGGGAGATCAATTTTCAACAGCCAATGGCTAATCTCGCACAGTAGGAAATGAGCTGTTTTTTCGTTCGTAATTGTGATGAAGTATTCAATTCGATTTAAGTCGAATCATGCAGAATATTATCCGGGTACACAATAATTCAATGCGAAAACGTAAAACTACTACCGGTACACAATATTTGATTCGATCCTCAACATTCGAACATGAAAATATTTGAAAACGCCCATCCCTAGTTCTCATGCAGGTGATTTAACAAATATTTAATTCATGGGTGGTACACGGCTATGTCAGACTCGGATTTGAACAGCCTTTCTCCTAGAGATGATTCCGAAGGGAGCTATGTTGCACATTGCACTGTCAATCTTAATATCCTCCTGGCTGTTAAGTGGGGTCAAAGAGCAGGTCTGTGGTGACAATAATTATGACACCTTGGATATGGATAAAAACTGAAAGTGGTAAAATTTTCTCATTGTAGATGTATTTCACTAAAAGATTCAATAACTTCAGCTATATAAAGTAGCGATCCGTCGCGCGAGTCGACCTCTTGTATGTTCATTTTCGTCCCTCTGACTGACCTAGACCAAAACATGCAGAGGAACTGTGTTGTATCGTCACAATAAACATGTAGCAGATTGTCGTAGTATGATTCCTTATTAGCAAATCATGTAGTTCCCGACAAAATGTCAAACGAAAGAGATTGATATAATAATTTGCCACAGATTTAACGTCCACTTCAGTTTATTGGAATATAATTCATAAGATTTCGGATATCCGCTCATTCATCTGATGCTTGTGAATTATATTCCAATAAACTGGACTGGCCGTTAATTCTGTGGTCAATTATTATATCCATTACCGTACTATACGGATCATCCGCTATTGGCTCCACGTTTCCGTAAACGGAAGAGAGGGGGAATGCCTACTAACATAAGTCATTGAGGCATGACACTAAGTATGATGCTATACTACTAACTGTTAAGACTGACTGAAATTCTGGCAATGACAACTTATAATGGTGAATCCCTGGTTCCTTTAACTTACTGGCAATTTTGTAGCAGTCAATTCGTCGAGTGCGGATATTTACATGTTTTGTGAAATATAACCACTTTCAAAATACTTTGTAAGCTGTAAATTTTATTCTATCCTTAATACTGTTACTGCAGGCAACTTTAATTATGAGGGTTGGAGTAATCAGTGTCAAGATCACGTGCCGATAGCCCTAGGAGCGTAAAATTACTTTTCCATATTATGACATGTACTTTATAACATGGAAAAGATACGCTGTGATGATTTTACCTTGTGTCATGTTGTGCGTTGTCAAATAAAAATCTTTCTTTAAAGCTGCTATCTGTTGGCACCATCAATTTCATTTTTTTCGAGCATTAACTGTATAACATGACTACTTTCATGCCCGTATTTCAAGTACATTGCAGTGTATTCGTACATAATTATTATTGCCTAGAGCCATGGTTGGAAAACGTTGGACACCCAGAAGCTTAATCCTGCCAGTGCATGCATAAGTTTAAATCCATGATTGGTATAGTATTGTTTTAGTATTGTTAACTCCATGGTCCATTTTATACCACTTGATCATATCCAAATTTTGCGTATCACTTTCCCCACTGACCTCAAACTAGCTTTTAATTTGGAGGGGGTACATATTGATGCCGCACCCAGCATCAGTCACCGAGTTGATTGAACAACGCCTGGCCAGGATGTAGAATTTCTTTAGAAATGTCTATAAATCTTGTAATTGTAGATTATTTGACATCTAAATTTCGTGTAAGGGCAAATGCCCATCTGCTTCCCTTCAGTTGTGGGTGTGCATGGACAGTTGGACACGGCGATCACCCTGGAATGAACTTCCTAGTATTCCCCTGTTTTGTAGTTATGTCCTAGGCAGTTTTTTGTGGTGACGTCATCATTTAACTTTGGTCGTGTGACACAAAAAGTTCGGGTAGAAGCAAATGTCCCTGTGCTGTGCTTATCACTCTGTTGTGGGTGTGCATGGGCATGGGCTGCCACACAGGAATGAGCTTCCCGGTATCCACCTGTTTTCCAGCTATGCTTGGTCGATTTATTTTGTGGCGACGACGCAGCATGTGTCTTGTGGGCTGTCATCTGGACTCTTGGATGACCCTGATTTGGTGCTTTTTTCACAGCTATTTTCACTTTAACGTCGAGTTAGGTATTTCAATTCATTTCTTGTGTTTTTCGTGTTAGTCTCATTAGCCATCACTAGTCCCCTGTTCTTGTACTGTTTTTTTGGAAAATTTGTGATGTTTACGATTCAAAAAAGCCCAATGCAAAAGTAGAGTTGCACTGCTAGTTGTGTCGCGATTGACTGAAATTCAATTCTGGTCATTTGGTCGATATAAACCTTTGGCAAACCCTCTTTGGCTCTTCCCGCCGCTCACCACGCGAAAGTTATATTGTAAGTTAATCCGTGATCCCGCTAATCGACCCACCCTGTCATCAGTGAATTGTGCGGATTTGGCCTCTATTGAGCTTGACCGATAAAGTATACGTAAACAAACCGCCTTCAACTCCAGTCGGACTCTGCTCATTCCTGTCGCCGTGCTTCTGCGATAATATGACATATCCCACCCCAGCATTCGCTGAACCAGCCCTTAAGTTATCGATTGTTCTGGAAATATTTATTTCCGGTGGCGGGCGGAGGGTGAAGAAACTTGACAATATGCAATCACCGACGGCCCAAATCACTGGAGTTAATTTAATCTCTCGTATTCCACGCGAGGGAAGGAGCGCACCAAATCTCGAATGACGAGCGAGAACGAACAGATAGTCGAGTTGCGGCGGGAATGCAATCCGGCGTAACACCGCAGCTAAATCATCGTATGGATGACCATGCTGTGGTGACACGGATTGTAAGATACTGTAAACCGTGGGGTGAATACTGAACAACGTAGTGACCATCTTATCTTGGCCAGTCAGACATAACAAACCATATTAAATAACTTTATACAATTCTTCGCAGTTGTGCGAAAAAATGCCATTCGAATATCTTCGATGTGATGACGTAGCATAAATTCCGAATTTGCATTGCCTGTAGTGTCAATATCACTTATTGTATTCCTTCACCGTCATGCCCTGCCTACAAAACAGCTTATACCATGAACGGTCAATGACTCGATGGTTAGGTTACCCTCATCGTGGTTGCTTCTGTCCTGTTACGTAATAAAACTGGTATGGTATATATGGTCATTGCATCCGATAGGGCACATACACAGCAATTGAGAGGATGTAATTTCTTTGCAAAGCTGAATCGAATCGAATATTTGGACGACAGGGATATTAGCCTTTTCGATGCGATCCGAATGGCTTGACATTTGGTGATTCGAATCAATCCGCCGGAAGAGAGACCCCTACTTCATTCGATTCGGATACAAATTTTACTGAACCGAATAGGCCTATTTTCACAAAGTGCATTTGCCTTCTTTTTGATAAGATATGACCAAGCGTAAGTAAGGCGACGAGGTGAAGTGAAGGCCATACAAATCTCTCTTCAGCCTCTTAACCGTAGGCAAAATGGGATGTAGGTGATACGATCCACGCCGATATAGCCAATCCCAAATGCGATAGTGTGTCACTTGGCGGCAATGATAACTAGGTATCATGGTCGCGAAGGGGCGCGATCGTGTTATCTGTTTTTTTTTGGGGGGGGGGATTTATGGCGTTTTCAACTACTAAGGTCTTTTACGCCAGGTCGATGCTCATTGTATACGTGTCAATACTTCCGGATCACTATTATAATCTCTACGCACTTCTTCGATACTAACTGCCAAGCAGGACATGAACGGATAAAAATTTTTGATTCGATTTGACTCGGTCTGGAATCAAACTCGCAACCTCCCGATCAGAAGGCGGACCGTCTAAACCCCTCGGCCAACTGATCGTGTTATTTACTTTGTTTCGATTGAGAAATGGCCACTTCCAGACATCCCTAGTAGCAGAGTCGAGGTTTTCCGCTAGAAGTGACTAGACTAGGCCTTCGATAGAAAATGGCATAGCCTATTATCAAAAGGATCTGCCCAGATGGATGTACAGACCCACTCGTCGAATCAAGAGTGATGGAAGCTGTGGATCGGCATCCCATGTAGAACGAAACGAGGCACACAATAGATAAAGCGTTGCTGGTCTGGAATCCAGACTCTGGATATGAGGAAGGTCGGAGTGACCATAGAGGATATTAGGTCCGAATTTTTTTATCGTTTTCATTTTCATGGCCGCTAGTTGTCGCTACGGTTCTGACGTCGTAGGTGTTGCGCCAAGCGCATGTTCATGTTCTTTCAACGTAGTTTGGGGGCCATGGTGGACGCACATCCGTCTGTCGCTGTAGGTTTTGCTTCTGGTTGCGGAGTAGCCTTGCATTATTGCCACCCTTCCACCAGTGCTGTTCGATTAGTTGCAAATGTGAACAAATACAAACAGAACAATATGGGAATCTTTCGACCATTTGCTACTTCTTCATTATCACCTGCTGCCTATATCTTCTACAAGGGCAGCCTGGTTTTCTCCGAAATGAGGTAGGCATGTAGAATGTCCTTAATTTGGGAAATGATTTGAGCGATGTTAGCGGTAGTATAGTGATATCCATACGCCTCATTATACGGGATTATGACGCCATATACTTCACGGTCTGCCCCCAATCCCGAAATTGCTAATTCACTAGTTAACGATGTGTAGTGTTCTTGATTTTTCAAGTATCTAAGATCACCGAAAGCTAAATTCGTACACCTCTGCATACATTATTTCATCTTTTTTTAAAATGATGGTGATAAGTGTGACGTAGTGCCGATATATGTGACGTCATTGTGCCTCCTTACAAAATCAACAGCTGGTTGCTAGCCTGTTTACGGTGGCATTGCGTAGAGCTGAATGATTTGTCACATTTTTGCTAGTGTTGAAATATGCCTTGCTAGTGGTGACAGAAAATGCCTTGGCTTAACCATAAAGTTTATGCGGTAGGCCTGTGACGTAACCTAAGCAAGGATTTATTGAACTGAGACACATAAACACCACAGTGAGAAAACGCTAACAGAAAGAACCCATTGAGTTAGGTACGGACAGTACAACGGCAACGCTCACAATGCAGAGAAACAGAACAGTTCGACAAAGGAAACCTTCCACACGTGGAGCACTCTATCAACTAATTGGCACGGGTATAATGATTACAATTACTGTGCGTTACACGGCATCGGAGAAACGTACAGAACGTAGACAGGGCGGTTACCAATAGTTCAGCCTACTTTTTACCAACCGCTTTAATACAACTTGGGCGGACACCTACTCAGCTCTGGTATATTGTGAAATGGCACCACAAACACGCGATTGTTAACGAGTTTGCACAGCGCTCTATAAACTGTTGGCAAGTCGCGAAATACTGTTATAAAGTGGTTAGACATATGTTTCTATTGTTTACAGTAGATTTTTCATCACTCTGTTATGCACGTCACGTTTACAAGTCTTATGTAGGCAATAGGCTGATATGAAGTGCCGTAGCTGTCATTCAAATGCCACAGAGATTTCTTAAGCTATCATCTTTTCGTTAGATTCAAAGAGAGCTAGTCGAGGTCAATTCGCTTAACCTCGCAGAATCATGCGAGGGAATCACGGATAGAACGACAGAAGGAGTGAATGGAGCCTACCGCATGAATTAGTGTTAGAGTGATTTGCCGAAACATCTGTATGAGCTCCGCCAGTTAGAATTTCTACGTATTCCACTGGCCGCTTGGTTTGCCTTTCAGCGTCAAGCGTTGCATAATCTCGTGAGTTTTCAAAATAACAAATTTACGGCGTGTTACTAAGTACACGATGAAGAGTTAGTGGAGCCGATGGCGGACGATCAATAGATATTGTAAAGAAGATCACCACAGATTTAGCGTCCAGCCTTAGTTTATTGAGAATTTAATCTTCTTTAAAATAAGTATACGGTGGTAGACGAACTACTATATGTGCAAGTCAGCAACTATCTAGAGTGCGTATTTATTCCGCTAAAGCCACATGATGGAACAACGTCTATAGGTCGTTGGTTCAAGTCCTAACCGCATCATACCAAAAATTTTGAAATGGCATCCGTCACTTGTCCGCTAGATGGTCTTTGCCTTAGTAATATTGCGGTAGATGGAACCTCCCGATCAGAAGGTGGACAGTCTAACCAACTGGGTCAACTGAACGGTAGTAAATTGGATTTAATATTGCAGCAATAATACATAACAGTCAAATACATGTGGTTCTATGATTGAAGAGAACAGTTTTTGCTGAGATATGGTCGTACTTTTATATCTTGATATATTTTGGTTATCAACGAGGCCACGCGTGCGTTTGTGTTGATGGTAAACGATATTGACTCTATTATTTCAAAGTCCACGCGAGATAAGTTTTATTTTTTGTGTGTTGTGGGTGATACACCGCTTTTATTTGGGATCAAACTGTCAGTGCCATCAGTATAGGTCGGTTTGGGTGATTGATGCTTTGAATAATGGCTATCAAAGTGATTTTGTTTACTTTATGAGAGGTCATTCGTTTTCTTATCCAGTGTCACATTTAGGTCGCTAAGAGGACAAAGATATCGAGGGGTAGACAACTAGACGTACTCATCATCGTGATGGTTTTCGTCCAATACGATGTGCAAAAGCAAAATATACTGTAGCCTATAGGTCTATACCTCATGTGGACGACTGGACGTATTATAAACCTGCTCTAGTCAACGGGTAGCCTACGCGATGCATCAGGCTATAAGTACGTTGGCCGATGAGTGATTTAGACTGTCCGTTTTCTAATCGAGAGGTTGCGCGTTCGATTCCCGACCAAGTCAAACCTAATACTTCAAAATAGGTATCAGTTCCATCTCTGCTTGGCAGTTAGTAGCATATCGGGGAGCGCGGAGGGTTGTGCTTGTGATAGTTATCCGAGCTATAAACCGAAAGTATTGACACGTGTAGGCAAACCTAAGCATTGGCTTGACATACATTATCGTAGTAGTCGAAAACGCCAAAAACTACCAACCAACAACAATTATTGAGGTCGACTACGGCTGGTCAATGCTTTTACGCGTGCTGATATTTCCGGTTGATAGCCCGGATCACTATCACTTATTCTCTGTGATTACCTACCACATCTAACATCTCTCTGCATGAATCGCAGAGAAGGAATGGATGCCAATTTTAACGTTTTTGGTCGGGGATCGTTGTTCACGATTAGTCACATAAAATGTACCACGATCGCTCATAGATGCTAAAAAATAGATGAAGTGATTGTCACTAACTGTATCAGAAGTACGGTCGTATCGTACAATTGACTCTTTCGTGATGGCGTGATAATTTGATCTGCAATTTCTGATGTCGTCGCTTATGAAAAAAGAGGGGGTTTTCACCTGATACAGCCCACCCATACAGAAATCGTCTTTGATATGATCGAATTTCGAGTCATGCTGTGCGTGATTCCCTCAAAATGTCACGAAAATTACCACCGTGCTACCTTTGTTGAGTACTACGAATATGAATATGAGGTTATTGTTGCGCGCTGTAGCACTTGACATGTTCCTTTTAGCACCCACACAATGTAAAACCAAATTGCACTATGATGAAGGAGCGGAGCTCCGAAAGCTTGTGAATGCTATAATTATCAATAAATTAATGCTGGACGTTAAATCTGTGGCGCTGTAACGCTTGTACTCTTACGGTACTTTCGACGTCAGGTCTTAGAAGCTTGCCTCATTACCGTTCACATGTGGCAAAAATGCAGGCCTGTTCACTTTTATTTGCTCAAATATCAGGTTGAGGTCTGAGCATTTCTGTTTCAAATGAGAGCGGTCGGGTTTGTAGACATTTATACTTTGTTATGTTACAGCTTCTCCACTACCACATGCATCACAGATTCACACCCTGGGCTTTCTCTCTAGCCGAATCTGCATAGGTGGTCTCTTTAGTTTACAATGACCTTTGGTATGCCGGACGAGTGTTTGTTCCTATTCCATTGTTAGCCGTAATCAAGAAAATATGTTGATTACGGTAACGGTACTAAAAGTCTATATGGCTTCCAATAGTCACGCGTTTCCAATCCCGGATCATTAACACAGTTCACGAATACAGTGCGACCTACGCATTGTGACGAGACATCCATTTTACCATTTTGTGACCACCTGTTGCTGAGTCGAGGATATAATAGAGGGGATTTGAGAAAAGGTGCGGCGTTGGTGTGCGCGGTATGAGTAATAAGTTTGGTGTGAATAAGAATCGTGAGAAACAACAGAGTATTGAAGGGTGAGTTATTGTTAGCGGAGATATAAGATTCATTATAACTATGGATCAGAAGAGGCCGTATGATCTTATAAGATCTATAGATTGTCGCATTTGACAATGAGTGTACCATTTATGAAGGCTTTTTGATGTGTGAATGTTGTGGATTTAAGATATTTTCCTTTTAAGATTTTTATTCACGTACATCAATCCAGTCAAGTACGCGCGTCTCAGGTATATTCTTTCTACCAACAATACATCTCTAGTGTAAATACCGCAGCTATGTTGTAAAAACAACATCCATAATAACAAAAAAGAGGAAATCAACATAGCCTGTTACCATATCTCGATGGTATTAAATGGGGATGATGTTACTATCGGATTACTTTGCCTCTAGTGCATTAGTGCATACCTTTTGTAGGTAGGTGCGAAATGCCTTGTTCAACTATTGTCTACCGTGAGAGCTTCCCTTTCTTCTGTGTAATTCAAACAATAGGGGTGCCGTTTATAGATAAAGAAAGTGTATAAATGCGCGAGAAAGTATCAAATTTTTCACTTTTTCTTAAGTTCTCATTTGGTGTTATCTACGTACATTGTAACCGGTTGTGCCACCACCGATTCGTCATACAACTATCCATTGTTGCATATCTATAGCTTTGTTTGAGGGTGTGAAAATATGTTAGAATTGGTGGGAAGTTAATGTATCCGATTATCAATCAATCAGATGAATAAGGGAAACCGAGGTACTTTGAAAACTAAAAGGAAAATCTAGTTTGCTTGTTGTTTTACAAGAGTCGATTACTACAGCGTGATAATCATTATCAGGGAAACGATCGACGCATACCTTGGAATTGCTTGATGCACCTAATCAGTCAGAAGAAAGAATTAGCTTACCGAGGACTTTTTAGCTTTTCGCTTACTGCGCCAGGCAGAAAAGTAAGACATACAATATCGTAGATAGTCAGGCATTGCGTATCATAGGCTTACACCTACACCATATACGCAGCGTTTTTTTATTATTTGGCTACTGGGCTAGGATAAGGCAAAAGAGGCAGACGTTGTAGGATATAGTTAGGCGCTGTAAATTAGCTTTACGTAGTTACTTCTAGGTTACTGCTAACGTAAATATCTTTCGTATCACCTACACGACCAAAATTAGGCCGGCCTAGTATGTAGCGGAGTGTTGCATAGACTATATCGTGGCAATGCGACCATCTGGTAAAGTTTTGCTGTAAACTCGCCCTGAATCTGCATTATAACCCCAAGTTCACTCACTCACAAGAATGATTGATTCTGAATTTTCGTTATCTTGTTATTGAATGCAAGAAAGCTTAGATTGTGGACGAACTTCGTATCACTGGTAATTTTTTTCAGCTACCCGCATGACCCGCAAATTTTGAATTCGACTTAAACACACTCGTTATCCAAGAACGGTTGGGTTACATGGCAGGTCTGGGTACAAGTCAGAATGCTACATTCTAGTCACTAACCTTTGCCGTTTAATGTAACAAAGTTTAGGCAGTTTCAGGCAGGAGTGTTTCTGAATCTTCTTATTATGATGCTTCTTATTATGGTGATCTGATTGCGCGGTTTTTATTTATTTCCTAATAAATGGGCGAGTTCGTTCTGTTACGTCTAGGTTTCCGGCGTGGGCGTGATGGTTCGACACCAGCCGCATTAAAACTTGAGATATAAAACAGATTTTGATCTGTAGGAATCGCAGCGTCATGGCGAAAAAGTGGCGGGGTGGTGCAGCACGGCAATGTCTAGCTCCTCCTTGCCTAAGTGCAGTGATGCGCTGTACGGTCTGCAGATGCATGGTGGATGCAAAACTGAAAATCCACGCCAGTCATGTAGCGTACGGTTTCGAGCCGTGGAGGATGGGTAGGATTGAGGAAGATCACGGCCAAATGACGAGCGGGACGATCCGGCGTGGCCGTTCGCAATTGATATACGCAGCTAAAAGAGAGACCAACGTATCCTGTAGTGTGAGCTTGCAGGCTGCACAAGGATGTAGGCTACTTGACTACACCGCACTATCCGTTTAGCACTTAGTTTCGTTTCTGGCACATTTTCGGGCGTAAAAATGGCGCAGACGCTAGCGGTCGATCAGATATAGACAAAAGTATGTGTCACCACAAATTAAAATTCTACCTTTAAGGTATTTCGGAAATAGGTTCACACGCTTTCGCTTCTTCGTGATAGCGGTGACACTATAGTATTTACAAATTTCATGCGTGCAATTCATTAGACCTTGTAATGTTTCCGTAACGATAGCAATATTTACAACTCTAATTACAGTATACTTGAAAGAAAGCGCTAATGCATTGTATATAACGCAGAAGAATGATCGAAAATACGTTGCGTTTCCACGTAATTCAGTGCTTTTCCCTTACATGTGAATGATGTGATCCATGGTCGAGCCGTTGTCTGGCAATATTGCGTTTACATATCTCGATAGAGACAGGTGTCAATATTTTCTTTTTATTGCCCGAATCACTATTGCAACCACAACAATCCGCACTACTCCAATATTACTGCCAAGCAAAGCAGTAACGGTGCCAATTTTAAAGTCTTTGCTTTGACTTAGAATTTCCCGATCAAAAGGCAGACAGTCAAACCACTAGGCCAACTGTAAGGTGTGAAAACGTTCTCTTGACTCAAAATCATTCTTGTTACGCCATTATTGAAAATTTGGAAAATTGCGAAATCGTTTTTTACTGATAATAATAAATTATTCCACTTTTTCAGACAAGGCGAAATTTTACTTGGCATTTTAAGCTTTATCAGGAGAAATTTTCCTTGATTAGCTTACTCATCAATTTTACTAGAAAGAAATTTCCTTTCATGATCCTCATTGATTAATGATCTTCGCTAACTTTTGAAAATAAAAGGATTCATAATGCGGTAAATGGTTGTAATCAGCGGTACACAAAGGAATTTGTGGCTCTATGACTTTTTTTAGCCGTAGTATATAAATAGAGGCACAAGTTGCACCTTTCATTGAACTCAGTCAGAAAAAGCTAAAATCTACACTATGTTGACTATTTTGCTTGGTATACCCGACTTTTAACACCTCATAGCGTTCTAATTGAGGTAATTTTAAATGCACTAGTGATCTAGGAAATACGATGGCCTCTATTGGTCTACAATAATCTGAAGGATGAATATTTACTTTCGTTGCAAACCTAGACCATGAAATTCATGAATTATAACCAATTATCTACATTTTGTTCAAAAGAATTCTCTTAGTAATATGTTTTTTGTTTGATTTGAGCAAATATTTCAATCCGCTTTGATCAAAAATAAGTTTATTGGAAATTTTATGCTTTTGGTATTTTTTACCACCTAGTACAGTAACTTAATGGATTTGGATTTTAAGATAAAATTGTTGAATTCTATATCAGTAAGAATGTAGAAATCATATTTCTAATCCTCCTAAGTCTTATGCAAGCAGCGTGAACGAAGAAATCCTTTTACAATCTCCTACCAACCGGTAGATTTTCAGACTTAAAAACTGTATAATGTGAAAGTAGCCTTGTGGGTATACTACACTGTACCAGTATGACTAGTATCGTAAGTATCATCACAAAAGCAATACGCCTCTATATCAAACGCTCAGTTGGCCGAGTGGTTGGATTATCCGCCTTCTGATTGGGAGGTTCCGCGTTCCATTCCCTGCCAAGTGAAACCAAAGACGTTAAACTTGGGAACCCGACCTATCCAACTTGGCCGTTAGTATCGTGGAGTGAAAAGGATGGTGGTTGTAATAGTAACCCGGCTTTAAGCCGGGCCTGTTCATATGGTGTCACCGAGTCAATTTCTGACAGTTTGTGAATCAACAAAGTCAGCAGGCATTTTGCGTGAGATGTTGCTGTTTTGAAGTTACGGCGTGTTTTACTACTAACGTCATGAAGCCTACGCCAAGTCAATGCTTACGGTACACATGTCAATACTGTCGGTTTATAGCGCGGATCACTGTCACAATCGCGACACTCCGCATTTCCGCGATACTGACTGCTAAGAATAGAGGAAATGGATACCAATTTTAAAGTGTTTGGTTTGACTCGGTCGGGAATCGAAACGGAACCTCCCGATCAGAAGGCGGACAGTCTGAACCAGGTGTGTGAATTAGAAGCATCAGATAGATTGCCTTCCACGTCTGGTGATCTCCAAACTGCCAAGGCAGCAAATACATTGCTTGATTCTACACATTGACGATAACAAATAACGTACACACGCAATAGTTCTGTAGAAGTGAGATCATGTTTAGTTTTCGACAACACTGAAATACTATTCCACTGAAAATAGAAGCGACTGCGAATTTAGAGCATGACTAATTCGTCAGCTTTTGTTGTCTGTCTTTTTATCTATGCCGTTAAGCGAGATAAATAACACATTAGAGAAAAGCAGATGTTAAGATATCAACGGGGAATGAATATTTTGTGTCCCTTCCTCTTTGCAGTAGAATAGAACACCTGGGAGGTTTGAAAACTGATAGATTGTATATAGTTGAAGTTTATAACACCCCAGATGGAATGTAACGTAATACATTTTTACTTTCATGTTGATGCACACAAATGAAGATCATGACAGAAGTTAATTATCTGTGTATACTTAAAATTAATGGGGCACTGCTCTCTAAGGGTTGAAATAAAAGATGAAATCATATGAAATTTGTTGGCAATAGTCATCTTCACCGGGCACTACGGTATTCCTACGTTTGGTGAAATATAATTGGAGATGGAGATGGAGAGATGGAGAGACTGTCCGCCATCTGATCGGGAGGTTCCGGGTTCGATTCCCGACCGAGTCAAATCGAAGACTTTAAAATTGGTATCTGTTCCGTCCCTGCTTGGCATTAGGTATAGGGGAAGTGCGGAGAGCCGTGAGTGTAATAGTGATCCGGGCTATAAGCCGGAAGTATTGACACGTATACCGTAAGCATTGACATGGCGTAAATGACTTTAGTAGGTGAAAAACGCTATAAATTCCAAATAAAATTAAAAACAATTCAGATGTGGAGAATAACTTAGAACATAGAAAGTGCTTCCTGTAGGGTGACTTATTTAAATTGACGATTTTTTTCGAATCGTGACAATATTGTGGTCATGGAGTCAAGTTGAACTGCAATACTTCCCCCGCTGTGACCTCGTCCAAGAGATGAATCATCACCGAACTACACAATGTATGCACGTCAACCAACGGTCATGCGGTGACTGCGTTCTAACTAGAACTCCCAGCGTCTATCGTCTGGGACCAGACAATCTTCTCAGCAACGACCTATAGTTTCGCGTATATTTGAATCCAAGTTTTAAGCCATGGATCACCCGAGATATAGCATAAACAAGATTCACCGCAGATTTAAAATCCAGTTTCTTTTTGGAACATTCCTTCCATCTTCACCCGATGATGGATCGAAGCTCGAAATTTTGTGAATGTTGCTATTCTCAATAAACCACGGCTGTACGTTAAATATGTGGTGACTTTCTTTACTGTATCTATACTGACCGTCCGCCATCGACTCAACTATATTCTTCGATACATAACGTCATACATCGCGGCGTGCATTATTTCAGTAATTTTGAAAATGATGATAATACGTGTGACATCATATGTGACGTCACAAGGTGTGGCGTCATTTCGTCAACTCCGAAATCAAAAGCTGGCCGCGGGCCTGCTATCAGATGAATTATAACCACTGTCTAAGAGTTTTCAATGCTTTTATCGATTTATTGAAGCTATCATCATATCTTTACAGCAGTAGGCCTTTTAGCATATGACTATTTTATAATATGAAATATCAAGCTCTAGGCCTTTCAATTACCTTTTACACAATGGTATCTAGGAGTGCATATTTTGATATGTAAAACTGAAAAGGAGCTGTCAGTTAAGCAAACATACGAAAGTGCCAGCAATAAGGCAGAAGTTCCGGCTTCAAATGTACAAATCCCGCGTAGCAGCAGTTAGTTATCGATCGCTACAGGAGATAATTAGATTAGACTAACTTGTAAAAGTGGTTAACAGCAATAATTTCAGACATCACGTAGCCTAGCGAAATATATACTTTGAGAAATTACTAGTTAAAATGGCGTCTGTTGCCACATTAGCTTAACGAGAACGTATCATTACATCTAAGCAGCTGTAGCTGTATTATTCAGTCTTTTTGTAACAAGGTTTCTTCAAAACACCTCAGTGTATAATCGAACCAAACATAAATTCTTTATACTCCTCGCAACGTTCCCTAATATCAAACTCACCACAAAGCTCTACATCGGATACTGCCTATACTGAAAATAAATCATGTTCAATGGCAAATGTAACATTTCACATTGGAATGTCGAAGACTGACAGGCTCCCTTCTTTGAAAGAATTATCACGAGTAAGCCCTCAACCAAGGGGATCGAGTGTAGCCTGGGGCACTGTCACAACTACAACCCTCCGTATTGTCCCCGAACCACTGGCTGCCAAGGAGCAGAACAGATATCAATTTTAATGTCTTTATACTTTGACCAGGCCGGGAGTTGAACACGGGACCTTCGCCAATATCAGCTATGAGAATAATAACGAAATTTTGGTTAAATTCGTATTCAAGCTGCCGAATAAGTTGGAGTTTGACACGTCGATGGCAGGCAGGCCCATCCGCAGCACTAGAATACAGAGAGCCTAAAATCTTCCAAAGCAGCCTTGGTATATTACGCATACTCTATAATGAAAAATTATTGGAGCCGATGGCGGACGATTAATAGACTCGTATAGAAGATTCACCACAGATTTACCTCCAGCGATGCTTTATTGAGAATTAGGACAATCACAAGCTTTCGGAGCTTCGCTCCTTCATCAAGTGAAGATGGATGGATATACTCTATAAGTATGACACTAGGTGGTTCCCATGCGTCAATATACTGTATTGGCCAACTACATTCACGTTTGTTCGTCACGAATTCCCACAGCAACCAGCAACGGTCTGTCAACTTCGTATGCCTAGACACCTTGAATATTATTGACAATATGGTGTACTTAAGTAATCCATTGTGCTGTACATATCAGCTGTCATAAAAGGCTATGTATTACAGAATTACACTATAGAATCGGGTGTGACTATATTGTGTTGTCAATATATCACGACGCGTACGGTGTAATAACACCTATAAATGAACTGTCGAAGCCGTCATGCCCAATTGATTGCTCGATTGGCTTCATCGTATACCTCGTGTCTTTGTTTAATCTCATACATACATTCAAGGCTTGCCAGAACCGTGGCTACAGCCTTCAAACTGACGCTAACAAATGACGACCAAATGCCCTCGATTATGTACTTTTCCGATATTTAATACTAAATTTAAAGTAGGCCAACGGTGAAAATTTGATGATGACTTGCTTTTAAGTTTATGTTTTCCTTATTTAAATTTTGCTGCCGTTACACAGACTCACGGGACACACACACACACACACACGGTGGTTATATTTCACAGGATGTTTGTCAATACTTGCGCTTTGGGGGTAAATTTGGATACGCATTGCTAACCTTTACTTGTTGCGGCTTCGATAGTCGACCGAGTCAAACTAAAATGTTTAATGGTATCCCGTCCGTGTCCTTAATCACTGGCCTGGAAGTCCTGATTGATTAAGCATCTAATCTCAAACTGAGGCCAGTGATTTGAATCTGAATGTCTTAATTATCAATAAACCGTTCAGTTGGCCAAGTGGTTTAGACTGTCCGCCTTCTCATAGTCAGGCTCCGAGTTCGATTCCCGACCGAGTCAAATTGAAGACTTTATAATTAGTATCCGTTTCTTCTCTGCTTCGCAGTCGGTATCGTGGCAGTGCGGAGAGTCGCGGTTGTAGTATTGAACCGGGCTATAAACCGGAAGTATTGACACGTATACCATAATCTTTGATCTGGCGTATATGACCTTAGTACTTAGTAGTTGAAAAACGCCACCAATTCCAAATAAAGGCTGTACGTTAAATGAGTGGTGAATCTTCTTTGCGACATCTATTGATCGTCCGCCATCAGCTCTACTTCTAAATTATTGTGAAAAACAACCCCGGCCAAATTACTTTTTATTCTTTTTATGCATTAGTCAAGCCATCATCATATTTTCATCACATATGCGCCATTTAAAATAATTCAGTGTAATCCTTAACTTATAATATTAAGATATAGATGACATCTCTGACTAAGCGAACTTGATTGAATTCAAACTGTTTGAAGTCTAATAAGACGTGGTCATAGCAACGTCCGGGAAGAGACTCGCGGACGCTATGTTCTTTGGGTTGCACGTCATCCGTAACGATATTTTTTTATGCATCCATCGTCGCGTAAGAAAGACAATGTAAGGTTATGACTGCAGGTAACAATAATTTGACTTGGTCTTCCTCTGACTCGGACAAATGGTGCCTCTTTAGAGACACTGCGTCTAATAATAAAGCTAGTCAGGTAGCACTCTGATCCAATCACGTACTTATTACGATTTCCTGAAAAACAATAAATCGGTGAACTTCAAAGGCGTATGTAACTTCGAGGTAGCATTACGACACTACAGTTCTCTGAAATATTTTCACTATAGTGTCACAACTCACAAGTTGTACTGATCGACAAGATGGTTACTAATGCTTTCAACGTATTTGACCCTTGAATAGATATTTCCCCGATAGGATGTTGCGTTGAACTAGAACCGCTTTCAATATACATACTTGATGGAAAAGCCTTCACCGTGACCTTCAAGTCAAAAATCTTTCATTTTATCAATCCAAACCATGAGTAGGGATGTCGAACGCTATCCCAAATAAGAGTGTAGGCCCCAACACTTTCTCAGCTGCGGTTTATATAATATACCTTTGCTCTGGTACAGCGTTGGACAGAACATTTTTCGAAACTAGCCCTCTTCGGCTAGGCAAAATCGAATAGTAGCAAATATAGAATTGAAATGAATAATTTCATTCGAATCGAATACCGAATAGACACGGCTCACCTATATAAATGTATATGGTCTGGGCTATGCAACTAGTAGCAGCTTTATAACGTATAGCTTAATATGTGGAAGGTGAAGTCGAGACGCACCCGCCCAAGTGTCAAATAACGTCTACGACTTTATAGCGTGTTATCTAGGAAATAGACCCAATGCAAGGGAATTTGCAACATTTTGGCACCAGAGAAAATGATTTCTTCTACCTCTGTCTTTTGCAGCTTTCGAAGGCTCTTTTAGTATTCGTTCTTCAACAAAAGAGCAAATTGCCATGCGATTCTGTTCGGATATCTTGGCATTCGACTGAGTGTCCAGGCCTAATCAAAATTGTCAAGTGAAGTCAAATTGCCTATAAAACGTACGAATCGGTGATAATTTTGTCATTGGACGATAAATTTTTTAGCTTTTCTCGGTGAAGTTCAACTGGGGTGACTTCGCAGATGGATTCATCTGTTTTATTTCCGAACAGTTATTATTTCTTATTCCTAGGCATGCATTAATAATTTTTAATAATAGTGTGTGTTCGACACATGGAGTAATACAAAAGCTTAATGCTGATATTGATCGATATTGACCGTGCACTACTATGCATCACTCCATGAAGTCATATGAAGCCAAATCACCATCTGCTAACACATGTTCTAGTCTTTTGGGATATTCCTGTATTAGCTATGCACATGGGTTTGTTCATTAGCTTTGTCTTATTTATGCCCACAACACATGGCAGTAGTCTAGCATACTAATAGAGTATGGTAATGTTGTTGGATTAACTGATCGATATTGCTAGCAACAGTAATTAGAGCAGGGTCAGTTGAGGAGTGGGAACATTACATATGTCCATGATCATTACTTAGAGATTATTTGCACTAGCCTTCCGATGAGAACATGATTTTTTCACATGCCGTTTTCTGTGGACTGATTTAAACATTTATTTAAAGCGAGACATAGGCAGCACGAGTACAGAATTTCGGGCATTTAGTTAAGATAAGAAATTATATCAGTGTGGGGAACAGGTAGGCATGGACAGGCCGGCAACCAGATTTTCATTTGGGTGGCAGCACAACGACGTCACACTTATCACCATCGCCGGCTTCGTGGTGTCATGGTATATAGGTCGTCAGCCACGAAACCGATAGGTCCCGGGTTCAAATCCCGAGACCGCATCATACGAAAGATGTTCAAAATGGTATCCGTAACTTCCTCGCTAAGGGTCAATGCATTGAGGATTGTGCGGGGGAGAGGGGGGGTGCTTGACTTCGATAGCCTAGTTGTATATCGTGAATATGCAGCTTGCATGATATGCATATGCATTAGTAGTGTGCATGTTTATCATGTGTGTCTGTGTATATACAGAAAAAAAATCAAGTAGGGCTAAACAGCGTCTTTTCCTTTCCTTTCATCACTATAAAAATTAACGAAATATTGAGCATGCAAGCTGATGTGTACGGCATTAGCTTTTGATGAGTCATCGGTTACTCGAAACTCGTGGACTTTACAAATCGTTTGCTTTCCATCACGTGATTCGGGATTTTATCAGTGGCTAAATGCCTCAATGCCCTCACTAGTTGCGTACCTGGACACGACGCGTATATTGCGGCGTCCGGGTGGGTTTGGGAAGAACTTGAAATTTTGCTTGCCGGACTGGGTTGGTGTGATTCAGCCTCATCACTATATGGTAGCTCCCTTCTTGTTAAGATTTATATATTTTCATAAATTAATCCATCTGATAGGTAGGTATGACATAAATTTTACACTAAAAAGTAGAATAAAGTTATTAAATTGTAATTAAATATCTCTCTCTTTGATGCTGATTCATCGAATATGAACAATATTGACTAATATTACTCTAATTTCCGTGATGTTATCGGAGGTTAGGGGGTTACTTATCATTAGTGAGATCGTTCCATTTATATTTGCATCAAATTGTTCGGCCTCCCGATAGGGTCAATGGTTAGTCATTAGTCTTATTTTACTTCCAGTCAATTTATAACACGAATATCTATCTACAATGAGAAAATGATGTATTAATATCGTTGATAAATTTGATACCAAAAAATATAGGTCTATATATCACTTGGCTAAGGTATGAAACAAACAATGCGTTTTGTATAGTGTGAAATTCTCATCGCATATATTAAAGACCAACCCCCGTCTCATGTATTGAAACAGTTAGAAACTTTAAGAGCTCTGGTCTTATATAAGATTTTTCAACTGAAGAAGGATATCCGTACCTCTATGCTTGGCAGTATGAATTCCGGTTTTGAATTTTTGCCGTTTTTAACTGCTAATTTCATGTGCGCCAGGTCAATACTTCCGGTTTATAACACGAATGACTATCGCAACCATGACACTACTCCAATACTGGATGCCAAGCAGAGAGGGAACGGATACCAAGTTTTTGGTTTAGTTATACAAAACTCTTCCAATCAGACAAAAGTTATTCCAACCGATGAACATAACCTTTACAATGTGATATTCGTAACAGCAGGTGTAATCAGGCGCATACTAAATTCGCCTCACCCTCCTTTTAAAATCCGCACAAACCATTGGTTGAGAAAGTAAACACCATAAAAGCGGTGCAAACACGAATCGATATGCGATGAAACGACGTTACAACGCCGGCATAAATCCAATACGCTTTTATAGCAATGGTATGAAGTACTTTTGTCACTGTACTATCAGAATGTTTTGCGTAAGCGTGGACGGCAGTTATGCTTTATTTCTATGGTTTCATAGTCAACCAAGCAAGCAAGATGAGTTCGTTTGATTGAAATATTGTTTGTTTATTTATTCACCATTCAAAATAAAATATAAACAGTTATAAGCAGAATGTTGCGATTTAAACTAGACCTAGTGCTATAGACTGACAGGGAAGGGATGAGCTGGGAGCAGTCCGTAACACCATCACTTGAGGTAATTTGACGATCAGTAATCCCAATCGCCTGAATGAGCAATCGCATGAAAGGGTATATAAAGAAGTAGCATCGGCTGTAGCAGGCACCGTTTCCATATTACGTAATCTAGCTATTGATAGTTTACGTATATGGTATTAGGATAGAGTTGTTAGGCGGTCAGTGCTAATTACATTTTAATACAACCAAATACGCAACGGTGTATGTACCAAGTTGTGTGCGTTGCAACTAGATTATCTGTCATACTCATGTCAGTGAGGAATTTTTTTGAAATATCTCTCTCGTGCGGTATCGGAGTGCGGTACCTGATTGTATTTGTCACACATATCAAGAGCGTTCCTCTTTTATCAGATGCACAGTGACTATGAGTATTAACTGTAGATTACCGAACTTTTACAAATCCATTACATACCGTACTGTTTGCTAAGCACTAACAATTCGTTTAGCATTTCATAGGAAATGTTCTATCACTAATTGAATGAGGAAGGCTCTTACCATTTTGCGATGAAGGTGTGATATTGTTGACACCATCAGCAAATATGCAGAGACAGCTTTCTCGCCACTGCTCTACTGAGCTACCGATAACTAGAATATACAAAGCAATGCTGCTTAAACAGACTGTGCATGCGTCAAGATAAGAAGGGATTCAACAGTGTTATCACTCATCGTAATAGTTAGTTTGATGTGGTGACTTTCAACAGAGAGTTGAGGCTGGTTTGGATCTATCGTATATTTCGGGGTACGCGAGGGCCTTGCAAAAGGTACGTGAACATTCCTTTCCGTTGGTAGGTTTAAACTAAATATACTTCCTGTGTTTGTAATGCGCGGCTTCAATTGCACGGTCTGTAATGTTGAATTTACCATCCATCCATTGTTACCAGCTGATAACCTACAAGAGTAGGGCCATAGTTTCGTTTGTGATGTAACTATTGATGATAACATTCGGAGTCGCAAACATAACGCACTGCATAGTAAAATTTCAATGGCCAAGTGTTACGCAGTGGTGTCACACACCTCCAGGTGGTGTGCTGTCCAGAAAATTATGACAATCACTGAGTCAGACAATTGGAATGCGTTTTATCCCAACCTGAATAATTTTAGCTCGGCCGACGTCTATATATAACGAGGTTACGACCATGCTTGGCGTGGAATTTCCTGTATGTCGTTAAGGGTATGCAAGCACAACATTGCTCGTTTACACGTGCCATTTACGATCACATTCGCAATTTATATAAGTGGCGTAAGGGATGGTCTATAGCCACTATGCGTGAAATTCACTGTTATTTTTTACCTAGTACGCCCCCATCCCCAGGTAAATATGAAGGGTTGCAATGTCAGGAGGAACATCAGGTAAAAGAGCTTTCAAAATAAGGTGTAAGTCACGGTTAAACAGGTAAGACTTATTAAATGTGAACATAAGGTTGGAAATGACTGTTACCAAAAGATGGGCTGCATTTATTTTGTAATTATCTATTGCTTCAAATATTTCTAAAAATAACTCAAACTACAGAATACAGGGCAATAATAAATGATTCCCCTCTTACCCCGCTACCCTGTCACCCCCGCCTAAATTGCCTTACCCCGCTACCTCCGCCGAACCTCGCCTATTAGTATTGACCCATTCTAACGCCGCTGCTGGACTGAATATCCACGCTCCAATGAGTTTGTACGAGTCCGACCTGTCTGCTCTGCGTGCTGCGGTGAGGTTGAATATTTCGAGGACAAAAGTAAATTTTAAATCCTAAATTTCGGTCAATGCTAAATTTCTTGAATTTTTGTTGCAATACTCGTGCTCATCCCCTCGCAAATTGTTAACGCTGATACCTTCTGTCGAGTTGATGCGCTCAAAATCGAGTTGGTTAGTGACAAGGCGATTTTAAGAGCGCCTTGGTTAGTGAGGATGTAAATTTTCATCGTCGAGTTGGTGCGGACTGAAAATTTTACCGAGTATTTTACACTTCCATCATTTATTCATAATGACATTTTGGCCATACGGGCGCTCTATAATCTGATCAGTCCAATGACAAGATCCATAGTAAGATAATAAAAGTGAGACTGCCCATGGGGTTCTCAGTATTTCGCTGTAATGGAATCATGTGATGCCATGGTTCACACTATGGCTCCTCAATGATACGCTGCGCCATAGCAAGGCGATTCGAAGTAACAAATTAGGATCAAGGTGTGTGCGAGCACATTGTCGGGCTGCGAAAGCAGCGTCTGTTAGGGTTTTGAACGTAAAAATTCTAATAACAATGGTATATAAGTTCTAAAACAAGCTGGAAGTTAGGGCCGAATGTCCAAATATGTAGTCTAGCTATGGGATACAGAAAGATGATTAGTCGACCTACGCATTAGTTAATTCGATGGAATCTTCGCTTTGAGTCGGTCGCGAATTGAACCCGGAACCTCCCGATTAGAAAGCAGACATTCAAGTCGCTCGGCCAACTACTTCTTGTAGTTGCTGTTGGCCTATATATTATTTCTGGAATGCTCAGTTCCAATCAGTTTCAAAGAAATTGTAATCAATGAAGAATATTAAAAATATTTATTATTCTAACCCTTTGTTCCCATAGCTTGAATTAAAGATAACACTCTACCCCTATGAAGCAATCGATTACTCGATGACTGGTATGCTTTTATAACAAGTCGGGATTGTTTGAAAAGAAGTCAGAGTAGATATTTGAAGAAGAATAGAAAATTTTTGCTCATTCTGTTTAAATAGAAAGACAGTATTGAATACACGCCGTGCGGAATGATGAGTTTCTGAATTACATTGCTTAGTCATTTCGTAAGGGTAGACATTGTGGTCATTTAGTGATGTGAAATTCAGTTCAGTTCACCAACAATGATCGCATCGACGTGTAGAGATTTTACCTATATGTAGAGTAGACCCAGGGGTGGCAGGCAAATTTTTCATAATGTTCTTCAGCAAGATGCCTATGAAGTAGATTAGTAAGTAATATACAACGTCAGCGACTCAATTTCGAGGACTAGTGTACTATTGCAGCCGCTGTAAATAGCCGTGAAGGTGTATGTGTTGTTGTTGCTTTGACTTTATGGCGTTTTCAACTGCTAAGGTCATATACGCCAAGCCAATGCTTTCGGTACTCGTGTCAATAATTTCGGTTTATAGCACGGATCACTATCACAACGACAACCCCGCGCACTCCCCAGATACCGACTGCCAATCAAAGACGGACCGGATACCACTTTTAAAGTCTCTTGTTTGACTCGGTCGGGGATCGATCTCGAAACCCCCGATCAGATGACAACAGTCAAACCACTCGGTCAATTGAGCGCTTTTTATTTTTGTTTGTATTACGTGTGTATTATTGCAGTGGCTGTAATTGGCCATGGAGGTCCGTCCGTTGGTTGGTCAATTGTACGCTTCGAGCAGGGGTTCCCAACCTTCTTCTTGTCAGGTACCACTTATATATTGACATGATGTAGCCTATAACCACGTAGCATCAGTGTCGCTAAATCGGAATATGCAAACCCAACATAGACCCGTGTATTTGTGCCCATGCCTGGAATAAACGCGATCCCACCAAAGCCCACAGTGAGTTTGAAGGGAAATGGACGATTCGTGGAAAATTCAATGCATGTCCTCGGTCAAGGTCATCTGTTAGTCATATTACATATGGCCTTCCGTGAAATTCTGGTGGATTTACAGTAGGGATAGTGATAAAACATGCTGGTTCATCTTAACCCACAAGCAAACGATAGGCCTACTGTACATTACATTAGTAACTAATGTACAACCTCTGACTTTCAATAAATAGCAACATAATGCTGCTAGCGTAAATGATAATGAAGTTACGAATAAGCAGGGATTTCTAGAAATCCCTGCGAATAAGTCATTACGTATAGGGTGTCAGCCCGATGCGTTGATTGACGCGCGTAGCGTTTTATTTCTATTTCAGGAGTAGTGACGAAACCGGTTTTATAAAGCATGCAAGTTTGTCGTAATATTGTAAAGGTCATGAACAAAATGTAGGCCTACAGTAGATCGCTACTTAACGTCCAGCTAAGGCATGTAGTAGTTGATAATGTACAATGTCCGCGATTGACTTTCGATGGAAAGCGTATCGCACTCACTTTTGTAATAGCTCAAGTCCGTAATCAAAGTAAGCCTACTTTCGACGAACGGAACGTTTGTCGCTTTACATATTATTGATAAAATGAAGTAAAGGGTGTTTGTCAGTTCTATTCACGCGAGGTAAGCGCATCAAAGCGCTCAGCATGGTCGCTATATCGACGCGGTAGGGCAACAGAGGTTTCTTGAGCGGTCGGGTGAAAAGAAAGACGTTGCCGATTTGTAAGACTTCGTTGCTCGCCATTTCGAGACGAGCACCCGCGATGTAGACGTGAGGAAGATTGCATTGGTGTTTTGTAACCATGTAACTATGCCGGATTTCAGCACTTGACACTGTCGCTTTATATGGTACAGTATTTAGTAGTATATATGCGAAAGCGCCAAACTAAGGTATTTGTATTACCCTTTCGCAACCCCTTGATCGGTTACGTCCCGGTTTTGCGTTGTAGATATGTGTAACTTAGCTTCATTCGAGTACCTTGCTTTGTCAGGTTACGTGGTACGGTATTTTATTCCACAACCTCGAACCGAGCTATTGGTAATTGGTATTAGCCATTGGCGAGTCCGCAAGGCCGTGACTGGTAACACCCCATTTTTGCGTTGTAGTTATGTGTAACTTGGCAGCAGGTTCCCCAATTTGTTAGTTATGTGCTCTTTGGGATTCTATATAGTGCTGATTTAAAATGGTACGCCACTGACATACGACATGTCCGCGATTCTAAAGGAAACTCACTCCCAACTTAGTATAGTGTTTTATGTAGCCTAGACAGGTTTGACAACCTTGGTCAGGCAAGGGTAGTATTTAAAATTCTATTTCGCTGAACTGAAGGTTTACCTAACCGCGATTCGAAAGGGAATTCACGGCCAAGGTTCTGCTGTAATTTTATAAAGCGCAGTCATATTTGAGCACCTTACCCGGTCAGTATTGCGCTGAAGTTAGAGTGTACTTACCCGAGGTTATTCACGGCCAGGTTCGCACTGAACTGAACGTGTATAGGTACCTCCATTCGAAGGAAATTCACGACCAAGTTTATGTATTTTTGTAGAGTAGGCTAGTCATATTTTGGCTATTGACGACCTTACCCTCTCAGTGAATATATAGTATTTGAAATGTTATTGCGCTGAACTGTGGTACGGCGGGCATCTGCAATTCAGAGAACGGTCTAGGTGACATTATTTCTCACGTACAGTAGTTGTATAACATTTATAGCCACGTTTGACCGCCTGTCACGTATTGAGTATTGAATTGAGGTAGGTTACCACGTTCCGCGATTTACAGAAAGTTTGTCATTCGATTTTATGTCACATTTCATTTGATTCTCTTACGGAAAACTGAAATACTTGCTACTCAGCCCTTATCTAAAGGTTGGCCATGGCCGTGTGTAGCAATATTATGCAGGCCTATAACTTTGCGAAATTTCACCACCTACTCGATCAGTTAAGTACATTTTCTCAGTCGCGGCTGATTCCCAGTTCCGGGGCAATTGGGAAGGTTGCGATGCGAAGGGCAAGATCACTGTGAGCGGTTCTATCCGTTGTGTCGTCACCCACAAAGGGAATATGGCCGAACGACAGAGGGAAGACTCTGCCACAGTGTCAGTTGGGTCGGATGTAAACTTATATGGCGCCTGTTTGAAGTAGTACATCGTGTTCATTACGTTCTGTTCACTCTATGAATTTTATATTATGATCAGAGAAAAATGTTATGAGCCCGTTATTAATTGCGATTGATAAGTTTGTTTACTTAGTTATCAGCGAATACTGAGAAACTCACGCGGTTACGCTATTATAAAAGGCGTACCGTGCTCAGTAGCCTGCATTCTCAGACGGTAGGAAAAGTTGCTCAAACTAATGCGCCTCTTCGCTCGTTTGTATCAGTACTAAGTGACTGAAATGAGATCGTAAAGAAGATTTAACACTCAGCCTTGGTTTATTGAGAATTATGACACTCTACCTTCACCTGATGAAGGGGCGGAGCTCCGAAAGCTTGTGAATGGTGTAATTTCTCAATAGACTGAAGGTGGAAGTTAAATGTGTGGTGAATCGTCCTTACGCGATATCTATTGATCTCCCGCCTTCGGCTCTACTTAATTCTTCAATGTGAAGTCACAGAGATAGTGGATTAGTAATTAATGTAGCTTACAATGTTTGTGAGGGAATTTCGCTGAATAGCATAACCACAGTAAATGGCGACGCAAAGGTAGGTAAGTACTAAGCGAAGTGTTCCCGACCTACCGTTGATTGATGCGCTTTGGCGTTTTATAAACTAGTAGTAGGATGATGTGTTCTCGGCGGGAAGTCCGCAATTCGGTCACTGGAGAGGGTTTGTTGACTTTCTGCCATCATAGATCGTTTAAATTCATATTTGTGTACCCGTACTGATTTTGCTTGGTTGAAACAGGTGTTTGGTTACCGTTTGCGCGATACGACAGACCTTTCGTATTACTGATAAGACATAAATTTCCGACCTGTCTTGACTTTTTCAAAGCATTTCAATTTGACTCGGCCGCTTGAGATACCCACCACTGATAATTTTTAGAGTATATAGTTACCGCTACAAAACTAGCAAGCAGTGTAGTGTCGATGGTGGACAACCAGATATTAATGCAACTTTCAAGTACCCAGTATATTCAGTGACACTAAAGAGTGGAAATTTAACGACCAGCCTCAGTTTATTCAGAAATAACTTCAGGCTTTTGGTGTCTAAAGCCATAATCGTTTTCAACTGATGAAGGGACTGGGCGGTGTGCCGTCGATGGCCGATGTATCTTAGATAAAAGTAGGTACTGTCGCTAAGATTTGTCGTCCAGCCTCGGTGACTGAGTATATATTCTAAAATCAGTGGAGCCGATGTCGGACGATCCAGATAGTAATAGATTAGGGGTCGACCGATTATCGTCGCGGCCGATGTTGGGTATTTTTGCGATTATCTGTATCGGCCGTTAAGTGAGGAAGTCGATATTGGATACCGGCCTTTATCAGTAGCAAATAATCCACCAAAAGTCGATAATCGAAGGATTATTACAGTATGTATCGAGGCCGATATTGATGGATTTTCGATTTTATCGATGTCGGCCATCAGTCAGAAGACGGGGACGATTGTCGTAGTCGACCTTTTAAAAAATCGATATCGATCTATCTCTATAATTATAATAGATCAGAATAAATCATCACATTATCTAATAAACTTGGCTGGACGGTAGATCTACTATCGTGACTTATCTATCAGGATATCTTGAGAAATGTATGTTTAGCATCAGTTTGGCGATTCTATCGACGGCTACAAATTCGTGTGTGTGTGCGAGAGAGAGAGAGAGAGAGAGTTTAATTCTGTCACATCATATATGCATATACTGTAAATTTTAATGCAGTTTTGACACGGTGTCCCAACATGACTCAAGTCGCATGTGCCACTCAAATCAGGTGAATATATTGAGGATGACGCTAAATTAGTCATTTTAGAATTAATAGGTATTAGTAAATCTAATCAATTTGCGCTTCGTATAGCATACAAATATATAATTTTTATGAATCTGTAATTTTCGCAGGAATCTAATAATTAATTGATGCGTCAATAATGGGTAAAAGAACAGTGATTGCATACTTTTATGCGACTTTGATCGCTATTGATCTCACCGTGGGCGGTTCATCAATCAAGCAATATAACCCGAAACTTCTTCCGGACTCTAGCAACGATCTTCCTGTTCTTGACATCAAAGAAGGACCACCGCGAGATTCTGACCCAAAAGAAGGTGATTTAGATCCTGCGAGGTTACGTCAAAAACTCGGAATAGCGTTTCAGAAGGATTTTATGTCGATCGAAGAACCAGATTTGGATATGTATCCGCAGGAAAATTCACCGCGATTTGCTGATAATATACGACTTCGGGGTCGTCCGTCAGGAAAATTACCGAGTTGGATACGCCGGATTGATTTATTTGACTCGATCAAAGGCGGGCGTCGCAGTGTATCAATTAACAAAAAGCAAAAAAGGAAAATACAATTATGGCTATGGCAGACAACACACTGCCCAGTCATATACAAATGGAAAAAATTACATCACCGCTATTGGCCACCTTGGATCAAAGTAGGCTCATGTGATGAATCGCGTTCATGTTCGCTACCAGCCGGAATGGGATGCCAACCTAAAGAGGAAATGTCAATCACTATATTAAGATGGTACTGCCAAGGTATCAGTGAAGAAAACAACATGGAATATTGTACGTGGATCAAAATGCAATACCCTATTATTTCGGAATGTAAATGCAAATGTAAAAGCAACTCTTAAGGATAACTAGGTATGAATGATGGTACGATGGCATCAGAATCGACGTGCAATAACGGCGGCGTGAAAGGAAAATAATAACTCCTTCAGACATTGCGTTCGACCAACTGCCGAGAATGTCGACAATTCGATCGGATTTGGGTCGGGAAAGCGACGCAAAGCTCAGCGGGATAGCGAATATCCCCTTCCTGAAAGAATTATATTACTCAGCGGGGTGTGCCTCGCGCGATTTCAAACTCCATTAATACGTTATGAGAATTGAATATATATTTATAGAAACCAACGAATGGTCCGCAGGATTATCAAAAATCAATTGACAAAGCGCTTTTCGCTGATGATTTCGGACAATTCGCGAGCAGCGGTACATTCAGAAGTTTTTGACAAAGTGAAATTATGTACCCCAGCGATTGTAAAATCAGCAGAAAGTCGACCTGTATTGAAAATAAGATAATGGCTTGAATAAAATCATAGAAAACATTTTGCAATGGTGTTTATATTTCACAAAAACTTTCGATTCTCGTGTTTTGGCTGTTTCAAATTGTCAGCGTCATGAAATGCGTATCTTCATTTTTAAGCTATCCTCGCCAATGGTTCTGCGGCCGCATTCCTTTCGTTTGATTGGTCTCTAGCTATATTATTTCTGGTTGTAGTCATTTTGATTATGTAGAATGCCGCAATGTAACTTGCCACCCTTCGCGACTCACGGGAAATTTTGCTTGCAATCTTTTCTTGACCCTTGAAATTTGAAATAGGCAAAGCACCAAACGTTATGTCGAAATATAACCACCACCAAAAATTTTCTTTATGCTTTTATCTTATGCAAGCTCTCCTCATATTGTCAGTGTGGGCTACTTATAAATCAAACTTTCCCAAAACAATGTCGTTTTCATACGACACGGGTGAATCATTTATAGGCTATCCAATACGTCAGCTGAGGCGTAACAATATGGCTGCGTACGGCTATATTCAGTGAGCTATTTACGGTTATGTTCAACTTTATTGAAATGGATATCTTAATCATGTGCTATATATATATACAGACCAGACACGTTAAAGCAGGCGTTCAATACTGGGGTTTATAAATTTCACACATGGGGCAAATTCCCAAGTCAAAAATGAAGTTTTATAACATCACTTCACAAGGGGCCAGCCACAAAGAGATTGGTAGTAAATTTGACGATTTTTCATTCGGCAAGTTCTAGGGTAAACGGGACATGGAATTTTAGGAACCCCTTAGTAAAAGGAAATCCCTAGGAAAAATGACTGCGTATACCAGGCCAGGGAGTATTATTATCCGCGGGCTGCATCCGACCTTTGTAGCCATAGGTTACACCCCATTCCTGAATTACAGTAAGCAATTGTTATGAAGCCAATTTTAAACAAACCTCTCAAATAGAACCATAGATGTTAGGAGGATCTAATTGAATAAATTTCAATTTTTGTAAGGCAACCTAGCTTTTCCAAACTCTTACCGTAGTTTTAGAAGCTTATAAAAACAATGTTATGTGGACTGCGGCTATATGCGTACAAATACATTATTCATGTACAATGCTGTTCACATTTTAATATATTATGGTGTCGCTAACATAAATACCAGCAATGACGTAGCCCTGTGTCACTGGTAGTTTTCGGCTTATCTTTTCACTCGGCTATGTCCTGATTGTTGGTGGCCAGAGTGGATCTACCACTCATCATCTGGCAGTGATTTTTTTGTTGGGTGCGCCATTTGCTGTTGCATTGGATTCTCCGTAACTGGGCAACTTGCATTGCAGTATGTCTACTTTATTATGTAAAAACAATATGTTCAAGCTAGCACTACGGTGTTAGAACTCTAGTTGACCTTAAAATTGTCGAGAGAGCATTGCACTCGACCTCGTAATTCTTAGGCGATGAAACGCATGTAATAATTTCACTGAGCCTGACTAGGTGATGTGATGTAAGCGTAAGAGTTGCCAGTTGCCACTGCTTCAGTGATAATGGAGAGGGAAGCTTGTGGGTTTCTTTACACGTTCCCGATCCTTCCCATAGATACATTTCAATAGTAATCCTTGTTTTAGTATGTCGCATTTTTTGATCTACTGTCTGTTGAATTACTTTCAAAACATTTAAAATATTTTTGCAGTTTGTGCACTAAAAAATAAAAGCTGATAACAACACCGTGTGTGTCATAATATTTCAAGACATCTTCATGAGTAGGATGTATTGTATAAAATAAACACCTACTCCAGAAAGGACTGGGACCAGGCAATGCAATGTCAATTGATGTTGCCCAATTGTGAGATGTAGAGTGTAGACACTATAGACAAGCGCTCAGATGATGCGGTGAACAAAAATGGCTTCACGCGGGCACACACACCAGTACTGTTTGGATGAAGCTTACAGCAGCGGTGTATGAATTAATTCGCATTTATGTGGCCCTACCTTGAAGCAAATGGGCATGACAGGTCAATGTAAAGGATGTATGTAGCATATTGTTGTTGCTGATGCCTTCCCACTAAGGCGCTTCATCGCAATGGGTAAATTCAAAAGTGCCAAACCAAGGTTTCTTCATTTACACTTGCTTAATCGCGACAGCAAGCTGGCTGATCGAGCATTTATTGAGGGGAATAAGTGCTTGTTTCATAAAACAGGCTTAGTGGTCACTTGTCAAGATATAAATACCCATAAAGCTGTTGAGATTGTAGATTAAAACGCAAGCGACATAAGCACGGTTTCATGCCGGTAGCCATATTGTCTTGAGCACTTCGCTTCGTTATGCTTCAATGGTCATTGATGTGATTGCGAAACAAATCCGTAGGATGTCTAAAACTTGCCTAGTAAAATAGAAATCCCTGCAAGCATGCAGTAAATACGGGTACACCAAGAAGACTACCGGTATAAGTGTAAGTGTAAGGATACTTGAGCTTGGTATATACGTTTTACGAACCCTGTAAGCCTACCCTGTACGCAAACTTTACAGCACGCAAATTATGATCATAAATTCATTTTCTGTGGCTCCTATCACTACGAGAGAATGCAGCTTTGAGTATGGTTGCATCGTTGAATTGAATTGAATTGAACAGCTTCTGTGACATTTTCATCGGTGGAAATTTTGATGACGGCAGGAATATAAGTGGAAAGGATTCGGGTAGAGATTTCGCAAATATTTAGTGAAGCCTACAGTATATGCTTTGTCTTATGAAGTTGCCGCCTAGTCGGGAAGTGGGCATTCAGCCTCTTACACTGTTGATCCACGGTGAAACCTGTTGTATCTACTCCACTCAGTAATCGTAGACTCTACGTTTCATTGGTCTCTAGCTCATAGTCTTTATCCCCTCTGCTACGAGCAGGACTGAAAAATGTGATGACTGCCATCACGGCAATGTTTAGGAAGGATCAAGGGGATAAATCCATAACTCCAGGCTTGGTGGGAATTTCGAGCAGCCAAAACACTAGGATAAAAACATTTTGTGAAATCCGTTGCCAAAACGTATTTCCATGTCCTTAATTTCCATTCAAAAGTAGTTGATATTTTTACGCACGGACATTCAACGTTTAGCTTACAGCCAACAGAAAAACGTAATACTGCAGGGTTTATGAACCCATATTTTCTAATTTAACATCAAATCAGTAGGGAAATCAGTCTACCGACTTCCTTTACTTCGTCTGTCTGGGGTGTCGATATATTCCAGAGCAGATAATGTCAATAAGATAAACCGGTTAAGACGATCGTGGTTTCCGTATTTCAGCCCCCCTAATCCTAGATTTTCGAGTTGAATGTTTGGGGGTAGGGTGTTGCACACAAACGATGTGCGTCAGCAACGCCGCAAACTGATGACAACGTAGCTACGGGCTATCCGTAAGACGGTATGATTGATGTCGAGGTACCGCATTACGATATATGATGGATAGCCGCAAAAACCCACAAGAAAGTGCGGTAACTCGTTCGTAGATTATTTCACAGACGCTAAACATCCATAATTAAATCCATCCTCTTGATCAGAAAAATTCAAATTTTGGCTTTTGAACACTTTACATACTAATCCATTTTTATGATGGCGTAGTGAATTTTTCATTGACGTCATCCCGGTGTTTAAAGGCCGCCTGAGGTGAAAACATGATGACGGCTTAAATGAAAGATAAATGCATTGAAAGCATTTTGGTGTAGTCTTTTTCTTCGTTCGCTTGTCTTTTCTTTTCTTTGGACTTGAAAATGTCAGGGCGCTTGATAGCCTCGTCCAGGCTCTTCAAGAGCAGTCAATCCATTGAGTGGCTATATAGCACATGAGTTGATGAAATGGTGTGCGGTTTGCTCCTCTTCACCTCATGCGCATGCCGCACTGGGTTCAAGGCCCCACTTTTGTAGGGGCGACCTGAGGCATCCCACTCCTGTTTTAAGACGATTTATTCATGTCCATGCCAGACGCGGAAGCTTGGGGACGTGTCAGAAGTCCGGAAGTTGATGTGGAGTTGCATGTCATTCTGCTCCTAATCCGATTCAGTCTGCTGCACCACCGCTGTATGTGTTAGGGAGCGAGAGGGCGGCAGTCACAAATGGGCGTCTTGATTTCAGTCCTAGCGGTCTTTGTTCACGTGGTCTGGTGACCAGACTGTGGAAAAGGTGTACTTCATTGCACAGGGACTTAAGACTGATGTAGGTGGTAGCTCTAGTGCGGCGTACAACTCGGGAGGCTGGATCCCAGACAGGATCGGTATAGATAGGCCTATTGTGTCATGGTCTGTCGTAAGCCGGAGATACTTTTTCGTGTCAAACAGTAGCCTATCATCACATTTTCGTAAAATGTGATCAATATTGTTACATCAAGCAGTACAGCATGTGAAAAATTATTTTAAACCTTATTGCCACAAGTATTTGTTCGTAAGCGTAGTATTTTTCAATAAGTCATTCACCGTAACCACATTCCACTCACTTCAAACAAGTACCGCGCAGGCTTAATATAAATACAAAAGTTTAGTGGATGCTAGAATTGTAAACAATAGAAATTGCGTCATTGAGTGTGGGGCGAAGACGAACCAGAATAGAATCAATTTATTAGTAGATTTAGGATAGGATAGAACCGTATTGTATTTTTGTTCTATTTTTATTGCTGTTTGCACAGACTTGCGACACCACAATATATGTAAACACCTCTTCTGCGTATGCAGAACATATGGGTGTATACAAGGGCGTTCAAAAATATTTTGCACCCAATTAAAGAATTGAACCCTTTTAATTTACAATTAACATTTATCTGTCGTGAGCATGCCAATGCATACAATAGTCTCTTCCGATATCGGCGGTTTAGCACCTTGAACTGAAACCCGTTGATATTGAGAAGCAGAGGTACTGACAGGCCCTAATCTGGCAAGCCCTGCAAATTTTCCTGCAAAAGTCTTGTCTACGTTCTGCTCGGGAGGTTTCCCGTTCGATTCCCAAGCGAGTCAGACCAAAGACTTTGGTATCCTGTACCTGTCTGCTGGGCAGGCAGTACCACGGGAGTGTGGATGGTTGCGTTGTGATAGTAATCCGGGATATAAACCGAAAGTACTGACACGTGTACCGTATAAGAATTGACATGGCGTACATGACATTAGTAGTTGAAAAATTACATACATAAATTCAATACAACAACAACAAAATCTATTTATACCTGCAATTTAATAAGACCTCGCACTAAAAAGCGCCTTGTTTCATGAATGACACTTGATTCTGACGTCATAGACTGTTAACTTGATGGATTTTCCCACGTCTTAAGAACGAAATGCTCTTCAAGCATTCCAATTGAGATTACTCAAAGCTGCAGCTTCAATAGATGATACTTGGTGAGCGATTATGAGATGGTAGAAGAATGACAAAATGTGACTGTTGTTATGAAAATGTCTGTCGTGGTGGTTTAAAAAAACAATATATCCTTGAAATGCTTCTCAACAATCAAGCAAGACAGAGTCGATCGGCCCTTGATAGAAGTGCTTGATTTGATGATTGCAGGTTGGAGTGATATCAAAATTGTTCTGGTTGCGATGACTCAACGTAAGGATGGGTATTACTGGCGCCATGTACTGGAGTTCTGGTGCTACCGAACTGACCACGAGTGATGCCCCCGTTTTTACAAAGAGGCACGTCCAAAATTGCAGTGTTGTTGTTGCTGTTGATTTAAATTTCGGGCGTTGTCAACTACTATGGTCATGTACGACAGGCCAATGCTTACGTATCAATACTTGTGGTTGATTGCTCGGTTCACCATCACAATTCACAACCACAACCACTCGCACTCCCCCGATACTGACTTCTAAGTGGGGACGGAACGGATTCCAATGGTCTTTTGTTTGACTCTCTCGAGAATCGATCCAGGAACTGTCCGTGCGTATTTTGTTGTTGTTGTGGCTTTTTTTTTAATATGACGTTTTCAGCTACAAAGTTCAAGTGCGCCAGATCAATGCTTACGTTAACACGTTTCAATGCTTCCGGTTATTCCCGGACAACCCTCACAACCATAACCCTCCGCACAACACCATGACTGACAGCCACGCAGAGAAAGAGCGGATGCCAATTTTAAAGTCTTTGGTTTAACTCGGTCGGGAATCGAATAAGGAACTAAACGTGCAGCTTTTGCAAACCTGAAACTTATCTTAGTATAGATTGCCGTTTATTTGTTTGTTTGCTTTTTTGGAATTTATGGCGATTTCAACTGCTAAGGGAATTTACGCCAGGTCAATGCTTACGGTATACGTGTCAATACCTCCGGCTTATAGCCCGGATCACTATTACAACCACGACTATCCGCACTTCCCCGAAGCAGGTAAGGAACGGATACCTATTTTTAAAGTCTTCGATTTAACTCGGTCGGGAATTGAACCCAGAACCTCCACGATGCGACGATTAGGTTGGCAAAAACTGAAAGTTCATCGTGATGTCTAAACGAAAATGATAAGCGTAGGCCTGTATCAGATTAGTGATTAACTTACAATATTAATGACTGACTTCCGATGGATATAAAATATTACAGGAACTTATGCATGTAGGCTATTTTATTTTTTCAGTGGTGGTGGCGTTGTTCGTCACGAACATAAAACGGTTTCAAGCTTATACTACTATTGAGAGTTCCATTGATGCCGTGCTAAAATCATGCCTACTTAAAGGCCCCTCTCCAACGTACTTTGGTTGATGTGCTCTATAGCGTCTGATGTAAGGGGATAGCAAGATCCATGTGAAATCTGTGGCGAATATTCTTTACGATATCTCTTTCTGCCATCAGCGATAGACATATGTCCTTGTGAATTCAAAATTGCCGTATCGACTAAGTTCATGCGATTAGTGTCGTGTGCACCACCTTCGTTTGAAGCGCGAAGGGTATCACTCTAATTTGTCGTTTCCTTTGGCTATTGCACGATCTATATATTAGTTGCTATGATGTAAAGTGCGATTTTGCGAAGCTCGATTTTGCGAATTTGTCACAGGTCTAGCTACTTTGTACATAATACAATATCCTAACGCGTCAGGTTAGAGCTTTTCACACCTAAATCACCTATTTTCGAAGAATACTTTGATAATCCTAACAATACGAAGCTTGACAAGATCAAACGGCTAAAGTTACGATATTACTCCTATACTCAGAGGCAAATGAACAGTTTGTTAATCTTGATGTGATGATAATAACATGGTAGTGCAGTTATTCTGAATATCCCCACCTGTTTCCTTGTTGAAATTATCTCCCAACGCGTCCAATTTACACATGAACATAGGGATTTCCCGCATAATATATCCTGTAGAAATTTTATCAGACTTATAGTCACAGTCAATTCACAGAGTCTTCCGTGCTAAGCCGTAGTTGGTAATCATGGGACTTTTGTGCATAATCACAACATTATTGCCCGAATATATATAAGCTATAATTGGCTTGAATGCTGTTCGAACTCTGATCAAGAGGTTCCGGGTTTGATTCGTTCTTGAAGAGGATTGTGCATGTGATAGTGATCCAAGCTACGAACCGCGAGCATCAACGCATCAACGCATTGGCCTTAGTATTTATTTGTTTGTATATTGGGAATTTATGGCGTTTTCAACTACTAAGATCATTTACGCCTGGTCAATGCTTACGGTATACGTGTCAATACTTCCAGTTTAAATCTCGGATCACTATTACAATCACGGCTTTTCCCACTTCCCCGAAACCGACTGCCAAGTAGGGAAGGAACGGATACCAATTTTAAAGTCTTAGATTTGAGTCGGTCGGGAATCGAACCCGGAACCTCCTGATCACTCGGCCAACTGAACAGGTAAGACTTAGTATTTGAAAACGCCATGAAACAACAATTTGCTTGATTCTCCTCCTGATTAGGAAGATCCGGGTTCGATTCCAAACCGAGTCTAACCAAAAAGATTAAAATTGGTATCATTTGCATTACTGCCTGGCAGTCACTATCCGGATAGTGGGGAGGGTTGTGCTTGTGATCGTGATTCAGGCTCTAAACTGACTGCATAGACGCGGGTACTACAAGCATTGACATGGCGTAGGCCTCCACCACCTTGGTAGTCGAAAACGCTATAAATTCAATACAACAACAATAACCACAACAATTGGTTTGATTGTCCGCCTACTGATCAGCAAGAGGTTTCGATTATACATATATAAATATGGAAGATTTCAGTGGCGCTTATCACCGGGCGACGTTTTGCACCACGAACAAGACAGTCTGGAGCAGATACATGAATATAGTAATCGTGTCAATACCTCCGACCTATATCCCGGATCACTATTACAGTCATGGCTCTCCGCACTTCCCCGATAGCGACTGCCAGGCAGGGAAGGAACGGATATCAATTTCAAAGTCTTCGATTTGACTCGGTCGGGAATCGAATCCGGAACCTCCCGATCAGAAGGCTCTAAAATTGGCATCTGTTCCTTCCCTACTTGGCAGTCGGTTTCGGGAAAGTGCGGAGATTCGTGGTTGTAATAGTGATCCGGGTTATAAACTGGAAGTAATGACACGTATACCGTAAGCATTAACCTGACGTAAATGACCTTAGTAGTTGAAAACGCCATGCATTCCATATAAACAAACAAACAAACGATGACGTCGAGAGGATCTCGATAAGAGGACTATAATGACCATATGTGTATTAGTCTGATTATTCCAGCTCTTTCAGATTCCGATTGACTTCTTTTAGTTCCTCTAATCCGTAAGACAAGCAAGCAGACGCCCGCCGGGTTTATTAGGGCGTTCAAAATTGAAGCGAATAAGGAGACGTGTTGTATCTTGTATGACCCGTTGATCATCGTCCTTAGGCCCCTACCATAACAATGTCTTTTTGCCAGGTCCTCAATCAGACATTTACGCTCGGCCCACATATGGCGAGACGCTGTGATTGCGCGTGGCCAAGGGTGACCTGTGTTTCGCTGAGGATAGGCAAGCGCGAAGTCGGCAGCGTACACATAGCCACGTTTGGGGCATTTGCGCTCTTATTCAGCCCATATCGTGTCCACATGAATGCGAAATAGCCATTTGTGGCAGATTGCCTATATATATGCACCAGCAGGTAATGCCCTGATAAGCCCAGGCATTTTATTTGTCTCCTTCCATACGCAAGCCTCGTAAATCCCACATACATGAGTGCGGCAGGCTTTATTAAACTTATTCACAGAATATGAAAATAAACGATTGCAAACCAAAACACCAACGCTATGTCGCACGCAGTGGAACACAAATATCAAGGAGATACACTGAAATCCAGTTACGGAAAAGTACTCAATTAGCAATTAACGCAAAAGACAAAACATGGATTGAATGATTTGTCTGAGAATACCACACTCTCACATTTTTCTGACTGAATCCACAGCTTACGGTATAATAATGCAAGTACTAGAAAAGTTAGTGGAGTTTTATGAAATCGCAATTTGGACGATGAACTATTGCCCGCATGCTCATATTCTTTTTAGCTCGTGGAATTTAATCTTGTACTGGATATATAAAAACGACAATATGACATAACTGCACAGCACACTACTCTGTGTATATAAAGGGACAGTCAAACAATTACTATGTGACTTTATACCATTTTTAGCCGGAACATTCCCCAGCCTATGTTCCGCTACATTCTTTAAATTCTTGTCACCATATTCGCAAATAATTACATTAACATTGCCAAATAGATTTATCAGAGCACAAAATCCTATTGAATCATAATTGGATTCAATTCATAACAAAGTGATGGCGTGTTGGCCTACAGTGCCTCCACCACCTTGATAGGCTATACTACTGTACTATCACGAACATGCCGGTACGGCAGTAGGCGTATACAACTCAGCAAACCGAGAAGGAAGTTTACAGATCAGTAGGCTTAAATACCTACACTAGAAAATCGAACTTACATTTCTCGGTTTGTCCGGGATGACGCCAGAAGCGTGAAATTTCGCCAAACGACGTTCGCTAAAGACGAAAGGATGATAGGGCTACGCTACTGACAACGTTGCATTTCCAAAACCCGTGCTCTAACCTCAGAGATACCTGAGAGCAGACCCGGTCAATTTTCAAATATTGAATACAATGTGATCTTATTGAAGGTAGCAGATATTTCTTCATTACTTTACCACCAATCCTTAGAACTTGATTAGTGTTACCCCAGGATAAAATATTCAACGGCAAATAATTTTCATTTTTTGCGAGTAGGCCAGCATTGACGTTTCTCGTTCCGGACGAATTCCGAACGCAGCCGCTGCGCGGTAAGTCGGTGACTGGTCAGAAATTCGTCGAACAGGACGGGTGTCGGTTACCCGACCGTCTTCCTCGCACGGTGCACAATCCATGTGACTACGTGGACGATCCGACTGAAAGCCAAGTAATTTCCGAGATTTCGTGCTCAGAAAGTGCGTCGTTCCAGCGCGGCATGGCCAACCTCGGATGCGGCAGACCATTATCCAACTGACCCATGCGATCATTGTTTTCAAATGAAACATACAATTTGACTGTTCGCAATAATCGGATTCGCAAAGGTCCAAATCTAACTTTTTCTGGCGACCATAAGAAATCTGGAATAAGCCTGCAATAAATACCAGGGAAATATATGTCGTCTAGCTCCTTCAAGATCAACAACAAAAAGCATCTTCTTGAGAAATGCTAAGGCCGCAGTAGCTGATGCTCCTACGGACTGGCGGACGTGTATAAAACTCTGGAGGATTAGCTATAGGCGGTTTATAGCGTGGATCACTATCACAAGTCACAACTACAGCCCTCCGCACACCTCAAATAGGCTACTGATTGCCAAACGGAGAGGATCTACTATATTACCAATTTGTTTCCATCAAGTCCTTTGGTTTGATTCGGTCGGGAATGGAACCCGGGACTTACTGATCAGAAACGCGACAGTCAATTCGCTCTTTGAACGCCCTTTAGGCCATAAATTTCTTAAACTGCTAAACACACTGGGACATAAGGCTTAACTTCTGCGGGGCCATATAACGCATACGCAAGCCGTCAAAACCCCTCGCAGGGCATGTAGGGACGATCGCATTTTTCTGACTGGGAACCCACCCATTTATTCATACTCGGGACGAGCCATGGCAATCGGACTTTTCTGAGTAAAAATATCTAAGTAAAGGTAATTTCACAGCTTTTGACATAATTATGCAACTGACTCAAAATTCCTTTTCGCCATATCTGTAACTAGTTATGTCCTTCTTAGTGTGTAATTGTAGGCGTCATATCCTTGTAGTTGTGGCTTTACGGGGCACGGACACGCATAAATATTTCTGTCACAGCTAAAAAATGACAGCCCCGCTTTTACAATATTGTTGTTGACATCATTCCATAAAAATTTCGATAAATTGCCTTCATTTGCTAACGAAAAATGTTTAAAGTAATAGATGAGTGATGTGAGAAAAGGTATTGAGATAACGGTCCGTGACTGGGTGTCATAATTACATAGCGAGTCTATACGTCAATCATTACGTCATCAAGTTGTCACGAATATCGCATAATTGTGTTGCTTAGTCAAGGAGAAATTGCCGACAGGTTTTAATTAGAATTTTCTTGTGGTATGTGACCGAGGTTGTTTGAATCTCAACATAAAGTGACGCATAAGATTTGAAATTCTCATGGAGTGACATCAACTTTCTTTCGACAAAGAATGAATTTGAGTCCCGTTGCGCTTATCCTAAACAAACATAAATTAAGTGCTCAGTCGTCGGTTTTCTGATATCAAAGTGGAATACTTGTACCTGTGATAACTGGTCGCTATTTCGCGCCAGTGAGGATCACGAGATATCGCCACCGGATTTAAAAACTACTGCCAATGTACACTCAGTAAAGTTAATAATGTTTTTATTGAATATTGGTTGAGATGTAATATTCATATTCATAAAGTTGGATGCGATTATGTTTGCGTACTAAACTTTAATAATATTTTTCTCACGAGCAGGTCTTGCGTATAACACGGAACAATTTGCTTGCCGATGTCTATCTTGTCTAGATGGCAACATTTATCAAATCATCCCACCCAAATAACACTCACGTTTTTCTAACAGAAACTGGACGTTGTCTTGTGTCAATTGTTTAACGGAATGTCAAGTTGATTCATGTAGTTTGGTGTTTAGGTTGATATAGGCTAACAGCGGATGATCAGATATACTATAGATAAAAATACAAGCTTCCGCTCAGTTATTAGGCTATATAAAGAAGATTTCAGTGGCGCTTATCACCGGGCGGCGTTTTGCATCACGAACAAGACAGTCTGGAGCAGATACATGAATATAGAAATCGTGAATATGATAATCGTGATGCATGACACATGAATATAGTAATCGTGAATATAGTAATCGTGTCAATACCTCCTAAGAGCATGGTTGGTTATTGGTTGGTTAGTACGGAGAATATATAGCATAATTGCAAGAATGTTGTGAACTATAGACGGACGGTTGGACATCCCATACGTGATTATAGCCCAACGTTCCACCTTTATTTCCATTTTCGATGGCTGCAATACGCTATTCGACGACAGTCAGTCAGTGTCATTGTAGCCTTAAAACCTTTAGACCTATCTTGTTTGCTGATGAGCATCATTATGAGCGTGCAATATTTTAAACACGTTTTATTACTAGTTCTTTGATATATATATAGCCTAACCATGGCCTTAACCTAAACCTAAACCTAAACTAAATATAGTAGGGCATGATATATCCAATCGATTGTATTTTCATCTTTCAACCATTAAGATCAAACAGATACGTCGGAACTACAGTCCAGATCCTATCAAAAGTAGGCGCTGTTAGATCTTCAAACGAATTTCGGGATATTTTGTTCTGGAACAATGAAATGACTACGTGTGGTCACGATTGATTATTTTCAGAAAAGCGACTGTATTCAACTCATTGTTTACAGCACAGTCGACCGGCAGCACCTTCTCCACAAGCGGTGTAAAATCAGACTTAAGATGTGAAATAGCTTGCGTGACGTGGAACGCTGAATATTAAAGATTTCTTGCAATCTTTCGCTATTCCATCTGTGATCTACAAAGGGCAGAAACATTACTCGCAACTACGTTACCCATACCCCCTCCCACTGCTAAGCAAAGGGGGAACGGATATCTATTTTAGAATCTTTTGTTTAACTCGGCCGGGAATGGAACCCAGATCGCGCTCACACGATGGGCAGTCAAACCACATAGGCCTACGCCCAATTCAGTGGACAGTGGGGGCGCTCGATTCGTCACATATCACTTATTTCGTCAGAATTTCTTCATGACACCGCGAAATGCAACAAAGGGTAACATGTAAGACAGTCATGGACGCAAACTCCGCTCAAACCGAAAATCGTAGGCTGCCAATGTACCTGTAGGATTGTATGGGCGGGTTTCCCATTAGCCTAAGTATTTCTAAAATCTGGTCAACATACCCATGAGCTGATTAAACACAAAAAAGGTAGCTTTGTACGATATTCAATTCATGCGTCGTCCATCTATCCGACAAGGTAAAGCAAGCTCAACCTGGTTGTGGCCAGCACAGCTGCACTTTATCTTAAGATAGTGCGTGTCGTCTTTGGTTTGACTCGGTTGGGAATCGCACTCGGAACCTCCCCATCAGAAGGTGTATAGTCACCGATCGGCCAACTGAACGGTGATGATGATAATATTTGATGGCAACATGGAGTTCTATGGGACAAAATGAACCATAATCGTCGTAACGGCAAAAGTAACCGCCTATAACTATAGTTAAATATCGATAAAGGAAGCCCGTGGCGTAAATATACGATATGGAGAGGCAAAATTGTGTGGAGTGAGTGGTATCCTCCAAGCCCCTGCGCATTTTCGCCTTGCCTAACATGAAAAATCGCACTTCCCTGAACCGGTTTCTACGAATCTCGAGCAATCAACGTCAAGTTACTCTTTGACGCCATCTCACGACACCAAAACTGGCATTTTGACCTGCCGACCACTGAGTCAAGCAATAGCAGCAACAGGCAGGGAGCGATTTATATCGTCCGTTCCCCCTTTCTCTAATCGTAGCATCGCATCTCGTACTAGAGCAATGGTTTTCAACCTTTTGTGGTTCATGACCTCTTTGGAGAGTTTCATTCAGGCAGCGAACCCCGCTATCCTACTACTTAACTCTGCGTCCAATTTTACTACAGTACATTCGTTCCGCTTAAACAATCGATAACGATTTGGCCAATGCGATAATAATCACTAACAAACCGCCAAAAGACTAGGATGTCGTCCCATGCCCCATGCTAATTTGTGTGTATGATCCCATGGGATGGACACGGTCAATCAACAGCAACTGATCGGAACATAGCGTTGTAATATTTGCAATTGAAGTAGGCCTGCAACCAATTGAAAACTTGGTTCTTTTCCGATCCTGCTTTTCCAATCATCTTTCTCCAACCTTAATAAACGTACTGACCCACCCTAACATGGCGAGACCCGTTATCGACTTCGCCCTTGGTTGCAAACGTCCACTATAGGTAAAACAGCTCAAGTCATTTTATATATTGTGTTGTGTTGTACGATGTGAGTGTATATTGTATAGAATTGTATATGTTGTGTATGGTATTGAATTGTATATGTATATATTTTCTGCTTTCTTTGGATTATAAATTAGGATAGCCACACACCAGCTACTGCTCGGTGCCCTCATCCAGATTTTCTCATCCGGTCACTATGCACTGGTCATATAAAGTAGACAAAATTGACAGGCCATTAGCTGGCAGTTACTGATGAGTAAATTGCCACACTGCTGTCTGTACCGAATCCAGAACGGCTTAGAGATAACAGTTAAAGGTATTGACAATATATTAAGGCAGAGTCAGAAACAACTGAAATTACTCCATACGTCAACGAGTCCAAATCCAGCAGACAACCCTTGAGAACAACACAGACTTCCCCACAGCGTTCCCCATAAAACAACGACACCAGAATTGACCTCGTACTGCCTATGATACGGCTGAATGCACATCATCACTCAATGGTCAATACTATCAGTTGTCTCATACTACTAAAGCAATACATTCAATATATTCGCAGGATAACGAATCAACAAATAAATACTTCCATAATGTCGTAAGCAATCTAGAATATCACATATTCTAACAGTTACTGAGTTGCATCGCATACATTGAACGTTTACAATCATATTAATATTCTCTTGCAATCAACAGCTTTTAAGCTATATGTTTAATCGATCTCTTCCGTTCAGACCATTCATCAATTACCAGCCCGTACGTAAGTAATGTGTCCGCGAATCATGGAACGATTTCTTCTCCAAACTACCCGTCTGAGTACGGCAATTTTTTGGACTACATTTTGCTTATACGAGCGCCGGAATCGGGATGGGTATTGAAACTCACATAATATGATTTTTACGAAAAAATCGAGCTATAGAAATCCTTTGTATAGTTCCAGCCTGCGATCTCGATTGAATTCGAACCTTTGTTTGACCTGGAGGGAGTGGCTGGAAGGGTTTTTCCGTATGACTCTCTGACAATCTCTACAGGATCTCAGCCACCCACCGATTCCGTAAGTTTAAAATCTTTTAGCATTTCGCCAAAAGCTGTAACTGAATCAGCTCTTCATGTTTTGCAAATAGGCGGAGAAAGTGGTGTTGTGCGAATCAACCCAACCATCCAAATTGCTTTTTAAAAGCCGTGAAGAGTACATATCATTCAAGACTGACAATTCAAAAGGCGGTGCAGGATTTTCCTTCGACTTCACCGCATTTGGTAAGTATAATCATCTTTACCAGTTGATAGCGGAATCTTTGACGTTGCTAAAAAAAAAGCTTTCATAGCAAACGTGTTAGATGTTATTATAGCTTCTTTGATCGTCCGTTTTATTTTAATTTATTGCGTTTTTTACTACTAAGTTAATGTACGCCATGTCAATGCTTAAGGTGCACGTGTCAATACTTCCACTTTATAGTCAGGATCACTGTCAAAATCAAAACACTCCGCACGCCTTAAATCTTTGGTTTGATTCGGTCGGTCATCGAACCCGGAACCTCCCGAAAACTGTCAGCCACCCCATTCGCCCAACTGAATATACAAGTTTATATATATATTCCTGGGATATCTAGACACGGGATTGATGACTCTCGCGTGAACCGCGCTGTTTTGTACGCTTGAAGGGTTTCTTGTCTCTCATGGTGGTGAATCGCCCGTCGCGGTCGAAGCCTCGTTGCGGTAGGGTATCATTGCAGTTGTATTTCGTTGGATAGTGGGATCTTCGTGAGATTATTGAACGAATATGGTGACGGTATTGTACTAATTGACGTACTGAGTCAGACATAGACGTTTAGAATAGCTGCTCGTCGTAGGTTAGTTGGTAACGGCAGGGCAATGTCAGAAGCTGGCGGCACTACTGCGTCGCCGTGGAAGCGTCGTTGCAATAGAGTGTTTGCTACAATTTTCGCTGTTTTATGGTTATTAGTGAGGTTTCTAGACGGTCGTGAATGCCAGAGTGACCTTCCTGTACTAAGTAACTTTCTGGAGACGGATATAGACGTATGATAGGCTATGAACCTTAATTAATTAATTAGCTGTTAAATAGTAACAATAACATCCCTGTTTAGAAAGTCAGATAAAAGGTATCTGGATAATAGGTCTAGTGCACCTGTGTGTAGTATTGTGCATAAAAGTTCGAAGAATTCTGCTGCAGTTTGCCAATGTGATATGGGCTGGCCCTGTTGTGTACCAGGATGTAGGACAGGATATAAGCATACCAAGAATGACAAAAATGAGCAATCCAACGCCAAGATACCTCTTTCCCGTTTTCCTCATGAAGAGGAATTGAGGCAGAAGTGGGGGAAGGCCATTCCATGCAATTCCACTTCGTAGAGCTATCCAAGAATGTGCATATATTTCACCCAAACTCGGAATATCAGTTATTGTGTCAGAGAATCTGGAGATCTCGGGGGTTGTTAATTGTGCCAAGATCATTGCTGATACCTGACCGTGACGTTCCAGACTTGGATCGCTGCTTTCCAGAGCCCTACCAAAGAATTTTTCAAATGGCTGATCGAGGTGGACTGGCGGAGACAACGGAGTTGTGACTTAAGAGTTGTGTATTCCAAAGCTCTTGCTAGTGAAGATATTAAAAAGAAGTTGCTTTGTTGCCACAATCAAGGCTATGTATTTTTGAATGCTGTTCGCCGAGCAGTAGGTTTGGTTTGTCCAACCTCACCCGGCCCCTTATAGGCACTTGTTGTGAGTCTGGTCATGCGAATTTAACTTCATTGTACGAACAGCATTTAATTGCTTTGCCAAAAAAAAAAACTCGAGCGGCTCAATAGCAAGCCATTTATAGGAGAGCCACCCAAGAAAAATCTCGCAAAATTTGAAAACTTACATTGAAATCTTTCAAGGAATAAATGTGGTTTGAATTGTGTCATAGCTGGTGTGATACTGTCTGCTTTTGACTGTTTTCTTTGTGGAGATATACTTGGAAATCAGCAATAATTGTAAGGATTAGGTATTTTTCTGCTACGCGATGCATAAAGTGTATATAGCCCAGATTCGATATAACCCTCCAAGCGTACGGGGCCAAAATGAGTTATCAATCCCCTGTCTAGATATCCCTGATTTAGTCTTGTAAATTGGGTGGAAGGAACCGGCGATAGTAATCTATATCATGTTGCGTGTCACCACACAGGCCCACTGATTGATTATAACCTCCGGTTCAGTTCAGTTAATTGTGAGCACGGGATTTACGTGGGAAACGTGTACCATCTTTTCGGGCTCGTAAAGTTTCAATTGAATTGTCTTGGGGATTGAATATTTGTATTTTTTGTAGATTTTTGTGACGATGGTTGCTATTGGGCACATTATAATGACGTTGGTATAACCTATACTCAGAAGCTCAAAGTATCAGTGAATCTCGTGAATCTGTAGTTGCTATAGTACCGACAGAGGAAGTGTAAGACGAACTTATCAATAATATCCGATCACAACTATTTCCACGCGGCAATTGGGTTGTCGCCGGTTTCTGGGTTGGGATGACTGTTAATTCCACGGTGCGTTTTATTTCGTGTTTATTTGTCTTAAACCGGTTCTTCTATTATCACGTCATTGACCGTTTTCTGACTACTCGATATAAAATAATTGCTAATATCGGACGATCAAAGATTGTAACCAGAAGTTGTCACCACGTAGAGCCCTACAATACAAATCTGTAAAATCAACGATGCTTTATTGTACGTTAGGCCCTACCTAGCAGTTGGATTCTTACGAAAAGCCGTATTACACATTTCATTCAACTTTCATAACCGGGGGATAACTGACGCTTCCTCTCAGTCCCTTTGTCTACGAACACTGCGACATCAATGAAAATTTCGACAAAAAATGCACGCATTATATTACTCCGTGTACATTTCATAAACTGAGAGAATTGACGCTTGCCCGCAGTCGCATAATATACCGAAAACTTCGACAGCAATTTTCGACTAAAAATGAACGTAATATTCCGGTCTTATATTGTAATCTTTTAACTATACTCCCTTGCAGTCCGGCAATTTCCTACCTGTAGATGCGTATTACTCATGGCCTGGAATTCCATATATATCACCAAGTTATACCAACATCAGAGTAGTTGTCGTGCAAGACAAGAGGGAATCTTAGAGAATGTACGGTGCCAATCCCAGCTGGGACTACACTAAAGGAGTGTCATGCCGGAGACAACCAGCACCAGTGAATGACTCATCTCCCGAATCTCCTCAACTTGTATCTACTTCGGTTATATTGATAAGCGGGCGAATATTTTTATTGCCACGTGCATATCTGATTTATTCAACTCTTAGAAGTTATGCAGTGTAAGCTACCAACAGTTTCGCGACAAGCCCAATCAGATTGAGAGCTGCGCCAGAGTTGTAACCTTTGAGGACCCTAAAATTCTTAGATGTAATCAATAAAGGTTAAATGTTATTTTTAGGAATCCCGAAACTTGGAGGGACGCCACTTGACCAATCTTAAGGAATCCTATTTTATGGCGCATACAATTTCTCTGTGTGGCCCTATCGCGACTATACCTGTCACCTGTGGGGCGTCTCTTGCGTTGAGGCGGTTGTAAATGCTTGTTTTATAATAGAGAGTATATGTAGCAATCTCAAGCACCTGCAAGATTGTCTCTTTTAAAGATCCTGTTTTATGTAACACACCTACCTGGTCACTGATGGTAGCAGATAAAGACCACATGCCAAAAGAACAACCTCAAACAACCTTCTCATACCATATTGCAGCCTTGTAGACAACCGTCCACGGCATCTGCGTACTACCCACTTACCTATATCTACCTACCGCCTACATATACCATTACTCACCTGAGTTTCCCCAGCATAATATCGTAATTTGAACGGCTTCGTGTAGGTTGCCAGAATTGTACTATCGCCTGCGAAGCCCCAGAGTTTATTATGAATCACCATACCAACAGACAGCCAGCAATAACCGCAGAGCAAGGGCGAAATTTCCACAGCAAACCTATATCGCGCAACGGCACAATAAGAACCGCGAGCACGATGTTTACAGCCGCCAAGTTGATCAAATTCCACCTTTCCACTTCGTCCTAGACGACAAGTCGACATAGCGCATTTACTTTGAACTTTCGATCGCATATATTTTCCGTTCAATATGCCGAATTCTCCTGATAATGAGTTGCAACGAAAAGTCTTCGAGAATAAATATAGGCTACTATATAATGCATACAAGATGTGTATTGCTAAAAGCTGTCTTCAAATAATACGATAGTAAAAACAAAAAACTTCCCCACCGGGAAGTCTAATAATAAGATACGCCAGCAAAAACTTAATACTTCCCTTTCAGGAAGTGGTCTAATAATAATAACCTACAAATTCGTCCGAAGTCTCTCAAAAACACGATTCCCTCGCGGGGAAGCCCCTAATATGCAAACAAGGTATCGCTGTATCAGCAAACCTGAAGAGTTCCGCTTTTCATTTCGTCTAGCAAATCGCGTTGTAGACTTGTAGTTGTTATTGAAAGGCGTTGCTGTTGCTAATGGAAAGTTGTGTAGGTTTTGGTCTAAGTTCTAATGAACCGCCCTCTTGACCTTATAGCCTACTATTTCTAGGAAATGCCGACTGACTGTTCCATTGCAATTGCCATTGTGCCAAATTGCCATTTAGCCCATTTAGGTAGGCTAAATTAAAACTAGAGGAAATTAGCAATCTAGCAACTACTTCACCGCATTACCGGCGTTGAGTAAAATTGGATTACTAACGAAAATTGGCCGGCTTTAGTGAGACTTACATCCATATTATATCTAATAGTCTTTTTGCGGCAACCCGAAAAGGCGGGTTGGCTGTGGTAGCGGGGCCGACACTAAAAGGCTAGGTTTGGCGAAATTAAAGGGGAATGACAGTTTCGCATGATATGAATAGGCCTCAGTAGTGTGTGCATGTATCATGTGAGTCTTTGTAAATGCAGCAAGAATGGACAAAATAAACTGTCCTTTTCTAAGAGGCGGGGTATCATCTAATATTGCCGTTTGCTGTTTAGTTTTGAGTTATTTTTTGAAATAAATTATCACTGTATTATGGTAATGGCCATACTACTACTAGAGGTGGACCCGGATCCGCTTCGCTTTAGACTTTCTCATCATATTTAATCAGTCTCTGTTCATCGGTTCAAGTGTCATGCCACGTGCCCTGTTGGGGGCGCATGGCTCGGCAGGAGGGTTTACCCCACACATGCCGGACAGACCTCACCCAACCCACCTGGCACACCCCTCTTTCATAGGTCCCGGACTCTAGTGTCACTCAAACTGCAGAACACAGGGCAATATTAGATGACACTCTGCCTACCAAAGACCCCCACATTTTACAAATTGCCAGTCCCCGCTACCCTCGCCAAACCCTGCATTATAGTGTTGGCTCCCACTACTTCCGCCACCTCGCTACACCACCTTTTAGGCTTACCTCCATTTTGCCTCCAATATAACTCTGCCATTTTCCAGATTCAACTTAACTGTCTATTGACTGTATGTAGGCAATGGATGGTGCAAGCGATGGTGACAGTAAACCGGATGCACTTGTTCTAAAGTGCTTTCATATAATTTTAAGAGAATGCATAAGGACAGTGGATTTAGTGAAGCTTTCAGTGGCACTGTATGACTCTTCACTAGTGTCTAAATGTAAGCTCCTAAATGTTTCTACCATCTCTGTCTGGCCTAGTGTCATCCCAATTCTAAGACATTGTAGTTAACTGGATGCTCGATTGGTAGTTTATGTGCAGCAATTGCTGCTTAATAGGCATGATTTCACTTGTTTTCCAACGTATGTCTTTTTGCACTAGACCTATTAAAGGAACAATCTTGTCGGTAGGGTAACCCGTTAAGTGTGCAAATTCTCTCCCTCTTGGCAAAGAGCATGGAGACGAATTTGTTTCCGCCACCTGAGAAGAGTGTACTCCAGGTAAAGAGTATGGTGCTAATTTGGACGATCTAAGAATCTACATAATATGTTTTTTCCTTATCTCGAGCGGGTTACCGACTTGTCTGTGTTGCCTATTTGATCATGTTGCTGATTGCTGATAACTGATAAGCACACCTGTGACTTCTTCATTTCCTGCCATGCTCTCTTAGTGTCTAGAATGGATCAAACTGCTCATGAATTGTGAGGGATTTCAGGCCAAGTTTTCATACCGCTAGATGTACGGTAGTCCGGAATTTAAAAGAAAATAGATTAGATCAGACTGAGAAAGTTTGACTTTGCCCAACAGTGTTAACCATCCGTATCATACCACTCTTCAGATCAGCGAAAACGTTTTAAGGAACTTCTGGATAAATGTGAAGGGCAAACTGCATCTGCTTTTGACTATCTATTGGAAGCGTTTAATAAAAACCGAGACAAGTTTACCTTCTCAAATATCACAAAGGCGTTGGATCATGAAGGTATCTTTATTCTTTGCATTTAGATAAATTTCTAGTTTTGATTTGTGGACAATCTGGATCTTTTTTGTCGTTTTGTCACAAAACTGATATATATTTTGTGTCCTTGTTAACAAAGCCCCATTGAGAAAGCTGGTGGAGACCACTGAGCTCCAGGTGGCTTGCTATTTCAGTAATTAAGAATTTCCTCTGGATGACATTTAGGTTTTTCACCTAGCTTCCTGTTTTGGCGATGCAAATTTGTGCATCAGATCTAGGACAATGTTTGTTTGAGTTTGGCCAATTTTGTACAAAATTGGATGAGTTTGACCTGTTCATTGAAATTTTCACGTTTATTCACCCAGCTGTATTCATGATTTCAAAGGCTAACTGCTACACAAGTGAATGATTAATGATAACACTTCTTCAAATGGACTTCACTTTAAATAGCACATTCCTCACTTCAAATTAGTCACTGCCCATTGAAATGAATCTGTAAAATAATGGCTTACAATACCTGCCTATTTGTTTTGCTCTTTTATGAGAGAGAAAATGAGCCTGGACTGCATACCGGGTACCTTAGTAAATTACTGCATACTGATGAGGACTATCAAACACTAATAGACTGCTTATTTAGGTAGGGATGGGCAAATCGAATAAGGTTTTTGGAATCACTGAGTCAACGCTTCTCCTGTTTTACCCTACCTTATTAAAGGTCATGCATAAAATTATTGGCACATTTATGCCGTTGTCAGTATTTGCAAACATGGTAAAATGACAGCGACTGAGGTGTAGGACTTCAGCTCGTGGTGTCCCCTTGATAGTTGGACTAGTCACTCTAGTGCGTAGCAGACTGTTGCAGCAGATGAAGTTTGAAAAAATTGCATATATATATATATATAGTAATAAAAATGCATTTTTTGCGATAAAATGTGAGAAATAATATTCAGTTACTAATATTATATAATATAAGGTTTTAACAAAAGTTTTATCAATTGAATTCAGTGCAAACCACACACAGCAACACACTAGTGGTATTAGTTGACATACACTGCCTAATATTTTGAAAACTTTTCCGGAGAGAAATGTCGACCTTTCACCGAAAATTTGCAAACCACATTAAAACTTCTGTCAACCAAAAAAAGTTGCAATACCATCTCCCTAACCAAGGCACTTAACATCGCCCAGGGTCCATAAACAGTGTTTTCGCAGGAAATGGAGACAGTAGGCCTAGAAAAGTTGCCAAAACTTGCTCTACTTGTCTTTAAACATAATGTTAAGCACTAGGTGAACCTATGGATCCCAATTTCAAATTCACTTTGAATTGATTCGGATATCTTGGAATTTGAATGGATTCGAAATGCCCATCCCTACTGATGTGTATCATAGAAATACCGACGATGGAAATTCTTTGCTGGCTCATGACCTGGTAGATTTTGTAGACCAGGGGTGGCCAACCAATCCGAGACTAAGAGCCACATTCCTATGTGTTACCGCAAAGAGCCATAAATCATACACATCGCCACATCGGTATCGGCTAGTTCAGTGATTCCCAAATTTTTTTTCCGCGGTAGACTCGCGACCCCCGCAATATTGTAGTACAAGTAAAAAAAAAAAGTCAGCTAATTACGATCAATTCAATGTAGCCTTCTTGTACATTTCTAGAAGAAATTGGGCATGCAAAAAAGAGCCGCATGCGGCTTAGGAGCCGCGGGTTGGCCAGCCCTGTTGTAGACCATGGCTGTCCATGTCCGTGCAAACTAGCCCAAGAAGTAGGCCTAATTGATTGAGTGTAAGCCATAGTTGGATTTGGAAAATATTTTCAAAAGAACTGGATGTGAACTGGTGTAGCCTTGCAGCTACACTAATATTCTGAATATCATAAAATCTAGAATTTCCTGCTGATGCACGAGTGAAACGTTTACTGTCATATGCCATTGGTGGAAGTAGCAAGGATTTACTTGAAATCATTGAAAATTGGAATGATCTTTCAAGATTGGATGTTACTCTCAGGCCAAAAGCCTTGGAAATATCCAGGTTTGTGTTGTAAATTATCTCTGTGGAACTTTGTTGTGTGCCTGTTACCTTTCTTTCTCTGTCCTATTTGAAGAAATAGTATTGTCAAACATATAGTGATGGTAGGCCTATTTAGGCTGTCCTTTTGTGTGCCTGTCAGGGTTTATTGTGAGTTTGAAACATCAGGCATGACGATAAACATCTTCAATTGTCTTGCTGGTTGTGAAAGCCAATAGCTCATGATTTTGCCGGATCTAACCGCTTCATAATTATATCTGGCAACATCTGCAAGTCATGGGCTTGCTCCCAGTTTATAACGTCAAAATCCGGGCGGTAACACATTAAATGAAATTGCAATGGGGAATGTAGTAAATTAACTGGAAAAGTGGATTACCTCGTGATAGGAATAGCCTTTCGGCTTGGTTTTCATTCTAGGCAAGGTAGAATACCAGTATGTTTGTATGTAGACCTGTCGATTCACCAATGCTGTGTAGTAACTGTGTTGTACAATACAGGCTCAGCTCTCTGACACTGATTACTGTTGAGCTTTTTTTATGGTTGGGAACCATTGTGAACGCACTTCCATGCTGTTCTCTATGTTTTTTTTCCACTTTGGTTGATTTACGTACCGGTACTGCAACATATTCTCCGTACCGGTACTACAGGTTTTTCACATGCAAATATATATATACTGAAGTTCATGAATGTGACTTCTGTCAAATTGCAACTATGGCACAAATTGCAATTCAGTAATCACAACTTTCTTTGTAATATGGTTTCAGTGATGAATGTTGGGTCAAAACCTTAATTCTTGCTGTATTTGATGAAATTCAGAAAGACAAAGACAAAAAATTACTTGACACCATCAAGAATGAGTTATTGGTATTCAAACAGGTGCAGTTGGCCTTTTTTTCTAATATATGATATTGTATTGCTGTCCGCCTCTAGTAGTATCTCAAGGCAATATTAGATGATACCATCCCAACACGCTACCCCTATACCTCCGCCAAACCAAATATGGGTTACTCAACTTATAGGTTTCGACTATATTGTATGTCGGTACCCATTTAATGTGTTTCAGGCAAGCCAAGAGTCTTTGACGGTTATATCAGCACCAGAAAGCGACAAAGTTGCAGGTAGGCATGTAGTTAAAGGGACATTGCACTCTAAATACCGCAATGGTTTTGATGAAAGTTGATTTTTTCAAAAACTTGATATTCTAGAGAGCACCATGGTATTCATAGAATTGCCAAAACTGATCTGGACACCAGTAATGTGTGGTGTTGGATATCGGCTGCAACTGCCGTAAACGGTGGTGCCTTGCAGCTGTGCAAGCTATATATGCCACATCATGGTCAAATTCACTATTATTGCCCATTGCTCGAATGCAGGCAACATGGGAGTTGGAAAGTTTTGCATGTCTACGAAAAGTACTTCTGGCGTCACTTGTAGGCACTGATCTGCAGTTTTCTCCGGGCGGCCTAAACGAGTGACATCACAATCGGTTCTCCGCAAGCTCATATTCCTGATGAGCTTTCTGCATGATTAGATTGACGATGGCCACGGTCTTGTGTTCCTGTGGTTGTAAAACCTGTCACTATCAACATATACCCGGTCATATAATATGACTATGGATTTTCGGGACAGTGTGCGAACGCGTGAAATGAGCCCGACTGGCATTTAGATTCGAAATATTCAGTCACTTCAGCACGTGCGCGGCATGTACTGCCACAGGTGACACGGTGTGCTTTCGCCAATAATACATAAACTGAAGTGAAGTGCTTTGTGATCACGTTGCAGCCCCGCATTTCTCTGATAAAACTATAATTATTGTATATTTTTTTTATTATATAGGATTTATTTTGTGACACCATCCCGCCATGCCCTACTTTTAATGGTGGCACCTACCGCTCGAAGGTCTTTTGCGCCATGGTAATAGAATGGGTTGCGAGCACACATATTCTACAGGCTTCTTTCTGCTACATGCGCCATGGCCTACAACTTTTAATAGGCCATGCACGTGTCAATAAAGTCCTGATACTGAGAGAGCATTGTCTTGATTAGGAAGTTGTTAAGTTTGGAGATTGATGTCTGTATTCCACCAATGTGCATTCGAGACTCACTGAATTCGAGAACGAAAAAAAGCGAGGTTTTCTCCGGTGATGTGACCGAGCAAACTTGATTATTAATAACCCGTCAAGTTATGGCCAGTCTGCAATCAGGAGACTCTGTGATCAGGTTCCTGCAGCATTCCTACAGACTTGCGGTGCCTCTAACGGGAGGATCAAAGTTATACAATGCTATTGTGATGACAAATAGTAAATGAAAAATTTTGCTTTCGGATTGCATGACAATTCAAGGTCACGAGTGCAGTGTCCGTACGCCCTAGTTTGACACCTGGTGGCGTGGTGCCACTAATCAAAAATGAGATAGCATTTGAATTGTTCGATATCACTTTTTTGTAGCCTGCTATCCGATTTGTGCTTTCAGGAGCGGACTTGAAACAGGATGAATCAAACAAAGTCGGTAAAGGTTCAAGAGAAAAATCTACAGGTATGGTAGTTGAACAAATTTCACCAACACCAGACAAGATGATGTAACTGAACTGGTTTATATATTTGATAAACAATCATCACCGTGTGCATGATCAAGGCGGGGCTGACCGTACTTCTTGATGTGGGGCGCCAAGAGTATCACGATTCTGAAAATACAACAATTATCAAATATTATATCTAAATTTCGATATTGAGCAATGACGGTAATTTACGTTACAACGACATAGGTAGTAGACCTGTAGTCGTAATTTTGTATCGCAACTAACCTGACGAGGTCATCTTGTCATCTTGAAGTACTGTGATGGTCATAGTTCCGTCGTTTGACAGATGAAGCTGCTAGCATTGCAGCAAAGAATGTGAGGAAGGATCCACATGTAACATTGACTTCAGCGAATGATCAGACGTCAGATGTTAACAGGAGAGAAAAGGGCAATGGTGATGCTTCTGATAGTAATCGGACTTCGAGTAGAAATGGAGATGAAAAGCAGAGACTAATGAATGGTAGGCCATTGCTGTGAAGTAAAACATCATCCCGTCCTTTCTTTGTTTGGGCTACAAACTTGTATAAATTTCCTCTGGTAACGTAGGCCTACTGGCATTTGAAAGTTTGTAATAAACTGTTTTCCAGCAAAATTTGTTGGACATAAACTATAGCGACACAAGTTTTCCATTGTATAGTTAAAAATGGTGTAGGAACACATTGATTTAGACCAGTGTTCTCAACTACTGGTCCGCAAGGACAATTGAATAAACCTAATTTGTGGATCTACCAACCGGACCATTCGCTTTGGCTTTGTACTGTTGCTGTGCGACTAAAGTAACGTCTCGTTCAAGATCATTTTACTTTGGATGTTGTGTCGTATATGTAGATACATGCGAACACCGCGGTAGGCAAAGTCAGAATGGTGGCATTGTAATTACGATTTGCGGAATGATGACTTTGAAAGCCGTCCCGTGGAAGTATAATACAGAATCTGCCAGTGCACCATACTAAAAAGGTTGAGAACCACTGATTAAGACAATATCTTATATTGGAAATAGTGGAACCCGTATTTCAGATGATTGTAGTAGTGATTCTCACTATTAATAAATGGGGCCAAATTTTTCAGAAAAAATTTCAAGAAATGATGATGAATCTACGATTTACATCCTGCCAGCTGATAATGTGGAGCATTTTCCTGATGAAAAGGAATGTGAGTTTAGGCAAAGTAATTTTATTGAACTTCCTTTGATGATTGTTGTTTGCTGGTAATAGGAAATAGGACAATACTATGCACCGACATAACAATAGCAACGCACCGTACTTGTATACTTGCCATGATATCAGGTCTTTATACCTATTTAGGTCTTACTGGATACCACTATCACTATCAAAAGGTCCAAACAATAAGTATAGTGCAGAATATTTACAATGGGGCTAATAGAAATAGACAGGACCTGATCGCTTCGGGGGGAATGGGGACGTTTTCATCCTGAACTTGATGTTGAGGGGGACCACGTCCCCAATATTGAAAGGGTAGCCAGACTAATAGCTGTGTTTCCTGATTCTCTTGTGATCTAAAATTTCCTAAAAATGTCTCAAAATCATATATTCTATACATAAAGTGGACGGATTCAAAATGTTTGGATGCTATTTGGCATTTATTCATGAATATAGATAGGCACATAAAGCGCGTTGCACACAGGCTACCTATGAATTCAAGTGAAACACATTTCTAATGCAACTGAGGCTGACCCGAAACTATTTCACGTAATGTCTGTACTTATATATATTTTTTGGAAATACTACTTGAACACCACCCCTCTGACCTCCTCAATGACACTGGAAGCCTGCTGATGAAGCAGTGAATACTTTAACATCCCAATTTTGATGAGCTTGAGACACACATACAGACAGGCTTTTTTTTAAAATAAATTCACAGCACAAATATCAAATTGGTGACGATACAACAATGCACCTGCAACAATCGAACGATGCATTGTCATCTAGTTGGCCACAGCGGTTTACAACGATAGGAGTGTAAATATGAAAATAACAATACAAGTAATGCGCATTAGGGTCAATTTTAACTTTAGTATGACATGAAGAAATATACGAAGGAATATGATACACACACGAAGTGGCATGTAGGTAGAAAGGATAGGCTATAGGGAAACTAGTAAAACGCGACGAGATGGAACATAATTTTTTTACGTTAGGCTGTAGTGTAGTCTTTGAGAGCTAGAGGCAATCATTCCATAATCTTGGTTCCAGGAGGTGACAAAACGTTTACTTAGACTAGAGGACACTTGAGAAATAAAAAATTGTCTTTGTAGGATCTGGTGTTATAGTTGTGAACAGCAGTGACAGCATGAATAATTCCTTGAAAGCACTAGGGCAGAGGTGGCCAACCCGCGGCTCTTCGCCTGGTTCAATGCGGCTATTTACCGCATACAATAAATCTAGCTGAGCCAGTGTTTCACAACCTCTTTATGCTGCATTCCTCCTTTACTGACTTAAAAAAAAATTCCTTTCCCAATGTGAATTAATCTGAATATGCATTACTAAACCAATACGACTAAAATAAATAACACCTTCAGGGTCGACCTGTTTTTTTTTTCTCGTACGACTATCAACAAGCGAGGCGATGTTTATGATATGGCTCAAATGTGGCTCTCAGTCTCGGATTGGTTGGCCACTCCTGCACTAGGGGATTCACCATGATGTTGTTTATGCATCAAAATACCTACTTCCAGCTTCCGAATAACTGATAGCTTTAGGATCTAGAGGGATTTATTAATTTATATATTGGCAACAATCTTTTGTACCGTCTGGCACCACTTTATTTATGCTATAATAGATCATGATTCATGAGGTTTGCCTCACACAACATACGCTTGTGGCTAACAGTATCAGAAGCCTTGTGTAAGTCCAGAACTGCGCTGTGAATTTAATGACCATCTTTGACGAGAGGGCCGGTCCAGCAAACTGAGCCAATTGACCTAGAAAGAACTTCTGTGTGTAGTACTCACTACCCGGTATGCGCCTGAAACACAGATCAATCCAAATTATCACAAACCAATTGGCACTCTGTCAGCTAAGTATGGAAGAAAGATGCTGGTACAGTATGTTGGTAGGTAATGTGGATTTCTTGATACATATCTTGAGAAATCTGTGGGAACTTCTTTTATTAATTATTGAGATTTTTTATGTAAACTTTTAGGTTTGGTAGAGTTTCGTGCCGTCACATCCTTTTCTACCCCACTTCCAAGTGGCAAGTCCTTACATATGGTGTTTGAAGAGAATATGTGGAAGCCGATAGAAATGGCTTTTAATGAAAGGTGAGCCTAGTGATTGGAGCTTCGTCTTCTTCTTTCGCTTGGCTATTCCGAATAGACGCACAACAGCCGTTACTTGGTGGCCTCCAGGTTCTTCAGACGGTTGAGTGGCTTATATATTTCACATGAATGGAGGACATGGTCTACGGTTTGCTCCTCTGCGCCACACTGATATGCCGAACTTAGTGCGAGACCCTACTCATCAAGGGAGGAAGCATCCCATCACTGATCGAAATTGATTTAGACGTGGCCACGCCATACCTAACCTGATGGTGATTTCATAAATGGCAGTTAATTTTTTTTAGGAAATCATATTATTTCTTGAGAATATTATTCAATGCAAAGCATACCCAGCGGTTTCAATTCAAATTTTGCTACAAGATTGATGAAGGATTCCGGTATGAATGTCTTCCAAGTTATAATGAATTAGCAAACAGAATGATCAGCTTGAAGACAGGTATGTGGATGAAAACGATCATATTTAATATGCGCCATTTATGCAACTTTCAAAAATCTATCCACCTGCTGTGTTATTTTACCGAAACCAATTATATAATAGGTTCCTTCTTTTTTATGCTTAGGCATATTTTATTAGGCTTCCTTCTATAACTAATTGACCGATATCACTTATTTAAAAACCGATACTGATATTTCATAAACAATTTTCCATCCACACCTGGATTTTTTTTTTATTTGCTCAACCAGTAAATTCTGGCTTTATAGAAAGAAATTCTTAATTTCATTGTTGTCACCAACATGACTATATTTTGCTAGTATTTGTGTCAGTTTATTTGACCTTTGATCGATTTCGTTTTTGCCTCAGCTGACACATCTACCAGCAAAGCCAAAACATTTTCACATAATAAATAGTTTGCCAAGCAGCTCAAATGCATTGTCAATTTGTGTCATGTTTTTGACTATTTTCCAATGCATCAAAACCCCTACAGACAATGCTTGGCCTTGCTACTGTGTGATATCTTGCATTTTATTCCACGGTGTTGATAAGCAGGAAACGCTTTAGCTGAATATATATGTGCTCCTCAATTCTAGAAAGGCACACAAACATGCCTGTTCCGCGCATTATGCAGCACAGATACAGATGAATGCCAACCTAGGGAAAAATCGATGTGACTTGCACACAATTCTGTCCTCGATGTGGCACCACTCATGCGTGTTGTGACATGTGATTGGCAGGGTGACATGTACACTTTCTGCATCTGAATGAAATTTTTGTGATTACGATCATGAGACTCGTGGTAATGACATCCCTTTAAGGGCTTGTTTCTGCACTACTGAAAGCCAGCGTTTATTCATATTTAGTGTTCACGACTGAGCTTTCAAACCAGCTCTACAACAGATAGTGTTCTGCAGGGTTATGTGACACGTTTGGACGCCACCCTGGCCACAACCCTTACCACTGATCAAGCTTGCAACCAGTGGGGGGCACAGGACATCTCCCCAAATTCCTGAGTCACATGTTTGAGGGCTAAGGATTTGTAGGGTTTCAAGTAACATTTAATTAACCCAACTATAAAATATTGATGATATGTGTGTTGTTATAAATGCACAGACATACGCGATGACACAATGTGTGACGTTATTAAGTATGGGTAGGGCATTGTGAGCTTCTGATTGATTTCCCATTGCACATTGCCAATGAGAACTCTCCTGGAGCAAGCACCGGCAATCTGTCACTGTTGACGTGAATGCTCTGCTCATCGACGTAATAGAAATTTCCGTTGTGATTTCAAATTTCTTGTACCAGCGCTGTCAAGTCTGGCAGGATCAAATAGCCCACTTTTAAAGTAAATGGAAAGCCAAGCAGGCCAGCATCCTTCCAAATATCTCTTTCACGTAGGTTACACCGCTACACGTAGCTCATAATCGCATTGATTACACAGAACGCGTTCTGACCTATTTTCATGGGGTTCGAGTACTTACATAATCTGTGAGAAGAGAGTATTCCCAGTAATGCCTCGCAAACGGAGTATAGCATTAGGTCTATAGCCTGGCACGCCAACCGCACAAGTAAGCGGCCTTCCTAGCTCAACATCAAAGAATTGATTGACACTGGTTGCGGCTTCTAGGCCTACCATTTATGCATTGCATATCCCTCTCTGGCCACTGATCAGGATTTTCTACCGGATCTATCAGGGTTGATATTGGTAAAGAGTGAAATTAATGTCTTATGAAGGTGTATTATTATAATTTGACAGTGCACTCTATGTTGTAAATCCGGTATATATATTCCAGATTTGCATACTACATTCGAAACTTCGACAACTTAACAGTATCCAATTGTGTTCATTCCAGTAAAAGAAAATCGATCCACCATCAATCTGACTGTTTGCAATTTTGACAAATACCATAGTAACTGGATGAGAAGCGCTTGTGATGGAATGAAAAAGTTTTTACCCGAAACATCGCAACTTATCGAATTAAAGAATTTTGAAGGGAGTGCTGATCTTCTTCCAGATTTACTTGCCTGGTTTGATACTATGTGTAGAGGATGGAACATCCGAAATTATGACCACGATGCGAAGGATGTGAGTCTCTTATATTCCTTGATTTTGTTTTTGGATAACGGGTCGGCATTGTGTAGACTGCGTAACTATGATGATTCATTTATTCCATGATAAAAAGTTCTTCAACATTGATTCACGCTAAATTTACCACAAAAGTGGCAGAAAATGATATACCTGATATACTTTGAGGTGAAAGTTCATATTTTTGTCAATTTCAACCAAAATGTCAACGATTCAGACCATGTATTATATGTACTTGATTAAATACTAGCTGGTTATCTCGATTTCACTCGGGGGATACACCATAAGACGTTGTAGACCTACGCGAATATTGCTACCTCGATTTAATCGTGGGTTAGACTCCTCCCTCTCTTCTTTTGACGAACGAAAATGTCTCCTCGATTCATGTCTCATATGCATTATCTAAAACTGTATGAAATATATCTAAGACGCCGAACCGAAGGACAGTACATAAGCAAAACGTTGTAGCCAGGCTGCCTTACGCGACCAGAAGTGGTGAAGAAATTGCTCCACTAGATAGCAGAAGCAATCTAAAAGACGCATCTCTGATGTCGGCATATCGAAACGTGGAAATAGCAGCATTGGGCGATGTATAACTTAAAAAAACACGCCGGAAGCACTAAAAAACCACCTGCTCCCACGCTTATCGTCTGTCCCTACATCCCTGTAAAATCTTATGGTGATAGCTTCAGTAATAAAAATGTTGATTCGTGCGCAGACAGACACTCATATATATATACAGACAGACAAACAGACTCTTTTTTTATATACTACAAAGATGAAAAATAGTGGAGTCGATTGCAGACAATCCAAATAGTAATAGATATAATAATTCACCACAGACTTGTGTTTTGGAATATAATTCACAAGCTTTTGGAACTTCGCTCCGTCATCTTCACCTGATGGAGGGGCAGAGATCCGAAAACTAGTGAATTTTATTTCTATAAACCAGACTGCATGTTAAATCTGTAGTGACTTATTATATCTGTTAAATATAAATATCGTCATTCAATATTTATAAAAACAAATCCTAAAAGAGTTTGTTGGTTCTCTACCATAGAAAAAGGGGAGAACACTGTATTTAACAGTGCCTTCACCTGACGCATGGAACTCTAATATTGCACCTTTAAGCAACTCGAATCTGAAGTCTATCAATGCAAACGATTGATGTGATGTCAATTTTACAATTTTTATTTTATGTTTTTAGAAAATCAAAGATACCATCCTGCCATGGCTGAGGAATGCTTCACTAACAGTATTCGCTGACTCAAAAAACAGACTGCAGAGAATAATGCTGGCTCTTTATCTCTGTATTTCATTCCGCAAGCATGAGGTTGAAATTAGATCTTCCGACATGTACAAAATTCTGCTGGAGATGCTAGCAGTCCATCAACTCAAAAAAAGTGATTGTGAAATGGTGTATGAAAAATGTACTAGCGCCTTTGGATATGTGCAGCAAACAGGGTAAATATATTTTGACGATGTTCTGCTATCCGCTACCTAGTTTGTCAACATTCGTGTTGTTTCAGACATGACCTTCCAGCCGTTCGTGAAGTCATGCATTGGCTTTATAAGAAATTGGAAAGATATTCATTCAATTATTGGATTTTCACTTTACCCCTCTATTGGTTGTTTGTTCATGAAGGAATAAAAGCTGAGGTTGTTGAAGAAGATTGCAGTCAGGGCCCTTTGCTTGGACGGGCGTCACTGCCTTCACCAAACACTATTAAATGGGACTCCATTCGGAGAGGAACAGAAAAAAGGTATCGGTTTGCCACCATATAATACACAGCCCAACATGTTTTGAATATTTGCACCGGGTGTGTCACCAATTTTCTGATATTTCATAATTAGGTAGTGGACTTAGTTACATGAGGAGGTTAAACCATAACTACCTAGTGTTGAATTTAAGCATCATGCTTTAAATTCCTGGCAGGCAGTAGTTGAGGTGCTTGCTAGAAACCATCACTATTGTGCTATTGTAATGCGTTAATACTACCACACTAGGGTTAATAGGTATGTCTTTCTATTATCTCAAAAGACAAAATAATATCGGAAACATACATCTTCATTTAGCCATGTTTACTGCCTATGGTTATTGTGCAGCCACGAACTGTCCGTCATGTTTGTGATAGGCGACACGCAATTCATGTGACTTGCAGACAGATAACACCAAGGCTTGAAACCTCCACATCTGCTGTATTCACTAATTTCATGATTCACTTTGATATTCGCCGTGATAATGTCATCACAATAGGGATTACATTCATTTTATAAATTACCGTAAGCGTAGAGGCCGTAGCCCGTAGGGTGGTACATTGCGGTTGATTTGAAGCCATCCCTGGTGGAAGGACCCTGCTCTGAAGTGGTAACGAACGACATGAGAATGCATTCGCGATGATTGAAGCGCCATCTTAACGCTTAAACTTATTGTGTTTCCAATTCCAAGAAAATTCCAATGTTAGCAGTATCTCTGTATAAGATGCAGGGCTCCCGCCGTGGCTGCACCGAAGTCTACGGGTAACTGTTTTCCCGTAGCATTCGTGAATAGTGACGCCATAATTTAGCAAGATTTGAAATAGAACTACTCACAACATCCCTACTCACAACTCTGAAAACATTTTGCATCAAAATATCGACCAAATACCACATGCTGCCCTTAATTAATTAAGCAGAACATTGACAGACGAGCAATTGATCATAAGCCAGTATGCGAAACCTTTCTCAAGCAATTTTAAGTTATGATTGGGTCACTGGAACTGAGATATCAAACACCATGCCATTATACAATTTTCATCATTGCTTATATTTTTAATAGGCCTACCGTTGTTTAGAGGTAAATTGATTCACCCTACTCAGACAGAGCTTTTCCTGTTTCTTCAGAGGAACGGAATTTTTTGAGATGGCAGACACAATCGTCAAGATGACTGAGACTCATCCTTGGATAGCGAAAACGTACCTCAGCATACTATTGGCAACAGAGGTAATAAATCTCGTTTTGAAGAGAAATGATGTGGCACACATTTTCCCACTGGACGATATGGTGATGGTATATCTCCGAGTCGAGGCAAAGAATTTCATCAAGGAAAAGGTAAGGCGACAATTGTTTTTGCATTATTAAAGGGTACTATAATGATAATATGATGTAATAAGATGAAAGTGTAAAATAAAAACTAATTACATCGTCCACTAAAACCCGAAAGTGTTTGAACAAGACCTGACAGATAGACCAATGGGTCAATCCATACCAACTGATACAGAAATAGCACCACCTCACGGAATAGGCGCGTCCAGAAATGATGTCATATTTTGACCACACCAACTTTTCTTCCACCTCGATTTCAGATACTAGTGTATCCGATTATTTTAGCCCGCACGCCCAGTAGTCTCGCTTCACTTGTCTCTAGTCTTGGCTAGCCGCAATCAATCTTGTAATGTAGGAGGTGTGTGCCGTATGCATTGGCGTAGCCATGGGTGGTTTTCAGGGTTGCTCCCCCCCCAACCCTCATTTTGAAATTTGTTACGTACCTACGAAGCATAATATGCATCAACTAACATCAATTTGTGTGAAGTAATCACGCCGCGCTCAAGGCGACCGGCGACGCAACACCACCAGCGGCTACAATCCCAGTCTCACACTCTTCATACTATTTCGAAACAGCCGTCTGTAACGCAAATCGGACTTGCGCAATTTCTCTTGTTCACATTCTGGGGCAGCGCGGCGTTAGTTTGATCCTGATGTTAGAGTGTTTGTGTCGTAACAAGACTAGGCGGCGCCGCTATTGAACTGTTCACGCAAACAGGAAATGAAACATCCGGAAGTTCAAATAAAGAAACTGGCGTGTTTGCGAACGAACGCGTGCTTCTTGCTGGCGTCTTCGCATTTCGTTTCCCAGAATTAAGGCAGCGCTATCTGTACGATGTTAAGAAACAAGCGGAAAACAGAATCCATCAATGGGAATAAATGCCGATCCAGGTGTTTGCGCTTTGTGGACGGGGGTTTTGTGACGGTCTCATCACTCACATGGCCTAGTGGTCAACATGACTGACCACCCGCAGCTGTTTATGCGTCCGAAGTTGTTTACGCTTTGCGGATAGGCTTCCTATGACTGTCTTGCAGATTGCCGCAGCAGCAAAAACGTGCGTAGCGTCGGTGCTTCGAGACCGAGTACGATTCCCACAGGCGACTATGCGCCGTTTAACACGCATGAAAACATTTCGTCATTTTTTCGCTCTTGTGCAGGGAGGGGGGTGTTCGAACACCTAAACATCCCCTCTGTATCCCCGCCTGACTATGACATCCTATATAGATACAATCCAGCTCCGAGAAGTAGAGAAGCAACACTTATTATAATTTTCAGGATTTATTACAGATTTGTAGCTTGAGTCAGCTACGCATTTTGCGATTATGGATGGTATTTATAGTATTAGATATTGCAAAGAAACAGAGGGTCTTGGTCCTGGAGTGTAACTAAAATCAGTCAGAACTGCATGTGCACCTGAAAGTGCATAAAATTTCTCGCAAAAAAGTCCTTCGAATGAAAAAATTGGAATGGGTATATATATTGGAGATATTGGTACATTTGTATTATCGACGTCAAGAGCTTTTCATCAACTTTTCTTCGTTGTGTAAGTCTCAATATCCCGATCGGCGATAGCTCTTGATAAGATGCCTGTTATATGTTGCATTCCCGAATCATTGTTATACATATTTTGTAAATGTTCAACTGAGAAGTGTGATCCTAAGGTTAATAGTCTCCAGAAATGACATTCTATTTTTCATAGGATGATCAGTGTGCAATCAAGGAATACTTTCAAGCTCGTTTGGATCATGCGATCGATGCAGCTTTAAATTCCAAGTATGTAGACATTCATAAAAATCTTTATTTCTTTGCATGAGGTTACAGCCTTTACAAATTTATATGTCCTACAATAGGTGTGCACACTGTGCAGCCAATGAACCAATGATTGACAGTTGTAATCTAATGGTAGTGCAAAATCTACAAAGGTGTGTTTGTTTTGCGTGGTTCTGCACTCTTGTAAATATGAACTGAAGGGCTTCAGCAGCTAAGGCACCAAGCATACAACCACAATTACCATGTTGTTCAATCACGTATAACCATCTAAAATTTGACGTCTCATAGAAGTAGATAAATTTTGGATTGCATATGCTGAGATGTGCAAGGTCACTATTACATGAGCGCTGAGACTACCGTACCCATTGTACAGATTGGGCCTGGGAGTGCAATACCTGCGCTTGGGATGATACCTATTATGACTTTTGCAACACTACATATATCAATTCACCAATTCCATAAAAGAAATGAAAGTTGGAATCCACGTAAAATTTTTCGGCAAAAGTCATTCTCCGCAGAGATCCACGGTATTCGGAAATGTGCCAAACTATAATCGGAGAAGAACTTCGTCGGTGCTTCCCCACTATAAACTTGTCCAGCTGGCTTCGCGGTGTAATGCTATAATTCATCAACCACGAAGGCGGTAAGTCTCCGGGTTGAATCCCGGGACTGCATCAAACCAAAAATGGTGTCTGTCACTTCCTCGCTAAATGGCCAACGCATTGAGGATAGTGCGGAGGGTCAGCACTTGACTCCGATAGCATGATATGCATATGTACCAGTAGCATACTTAGCAAATATTCAAATGAGAAATTTGAAGGTCGAAGTGGAGAAGGGTTATATGGGAACATCAGTTGAACATGGGTTAGTCGGCACTATAGTGTAAGCAGTAAGAATTGACCTGGCGCACATACCTTAGTAGGTGACAAATTCAAAAACAACAGCAATTTATTAAAATGATACTGATTATATTGCTACCTGATGCCGGCTTCATTTTCAAATATATTATGTTGTTGTAATTTACAATGATTTTTCAGCAAAGAAGGTTCTGACGTCAAAGCTAATGTGAAATGTTGCTTATCGATCATGAATCATATCAACAAATTTGTTAAGTCTCAAGGAAGACCATCGTGTTCTCCGAGACAACTACATTGGTTGATTGATGCTGTTTTGCTCAAAACTATTCATTGGATTGGGTTTCTTCATATGGTAAGCTTGTCAGTGGTCGCATACATACATATCTGTATGACTATTTATACTTATTTTATGTACATTAGAGTGAAGGGCCTTCATGAACGCAAAAAATGCAGCAGCAAAATGAGCTAAAGCAGCATTAAAAATTGACAAATTCAAATATTTGAATGGACTTTTTTATATCCTCCACGGTGACATTATTTTCAGTGTTGCCAATTTATGAGATTTAGAGGCAAAATTTTTTGATTTAGCGGCGGCAATAAACCTAGCGGCATTTCTTTGAAATATGGCGACTTTAAAGGACTTGTTTTTTCACTAGAAATGTGTGTTGATCACAGCAAAAACCTCATATTTCATAATCTTGACAGTTCGCTAATCCTCTCTAGGCATAATTTACTGTATCATGTAGGGATGGGCAAATCGAATCACTGGTGAACTCAGAATCGAATCGAATCTTTCCTTTCAAATCATTCGAATCAGGGTATGGGCACTTGTGTTTCCCTTCACTAGAAAAACATTTTTTACAAAGTTTACTAGGAAGCCAGTTTTATTACTTTCAATGTAAAAGTAGCAGTAAGGTATAATACAATAAACAAATGGTTAAGCAAATTCGTTGTAGCACTATGGAAACTGAATCTTTCCTTACACTACTTGCACTTGGCAAAGGACATGGCATCATCTTTAGCGGGAGCGTTAAAATGTTCCCACACAATAGATTTACCAGCCATTTGTATTAAAATGGCGATTCGGAGAGATACAACAGCGCCGGCAAACCAGCTAGTCATTATTATTAGTATCAATTTAACACTGTTTGTACAACTTTTAGCAACAAAATGATAAATGCCAGCTTCAGAAAAGCTTTGGAGACTTTCTTGATAATGTAACTACTGGAATATATCGCCGAGAGGTTACCAAGAAAGAGATAGAGGTAAAGTGCATGAACCTGCAGAAATGCCGGTACATAGAGATCACGTACCAAGGTGGCAAGTCTCCAATATATTTTAACCCAAAATGGCAGTGAATCACAAAGACAGTCTGTTGTGAAAATGTCAAGATGGCTTGAACATGACTAATATCACTATAGCATGGAAAACATTTTGGAATTGATTTATGACATAAACTTGTTGGAAATCCCACTTTTGCATCTACCAGTAACTTGAAGAGTTTCTTCTTGGTACAGAACTTGGATATACTAAGCAGTACAACATTCATGGCTGCAAAATTTTATTTAATCGAAGACTTTATGTCCACCTCTCATCAGGATTAACGGCCGGAATAAAGGGAGAAATAACAGAGCATGACATTTCTTATGTGACGTCACAATTATCATATATTCAACTTTCATGCTCTGTTATTTCTCCCTTTATTCCGCCGTTACTCCTGATGAGAGGTGGACAAAAAGTCTTCGATTATATAACTAAAATTTTGTAGCCATGAATGTTGTGCTGCTTAGTATACCAGTACCTTATTCTGAAATATATGCAGATGGCAAGTTACTCCAAAAGTCATTGCATCCCACTTTTTCGTCTGCCTTACACTGATATATTATCTGCAGATGGCAAACTGCAAAAGCCGTTGTTGTATCATAATATTTTCAATTTAGTTTTGGTGTGATCTTCTAAATATTTCCTGGGAAATTGAGGAATTGGATAAGTTGTGGCGGCAGAAGATTCTTCATGAGATTGAAAACTCAATTAAAAATGTGAGTTGAAATAGCTAGACAAATACTTCATCATCATCTTCACTTAATGGAGGAGCAGAGCTTCGATAGCTTGTGAATTATATTACAATAAACTGGACTGGACGTGAATTCTGTGGTGACTTACTATATCTATAATTATTTGGATTGCCCGCCATCAGCTCCACTATTTTTTGTATTACGAAATTTTCTGGGTATTAGTCATTCTTCATAAAGTATCATATAACGGGCATTTAAATTTTCCAAATAGTAACCATAAAACAGATTATTAATGGATTCTGCCAAGACCTTGCCTCCATGGCTGAATGATTACCAGACTTAACTGCTGAAGTCTTCTGGCCCATAGTCTGCATCAACCCAGATTTTCAGCAACAAACAATGTGTCAATATCTCAAGAATAAGCCAAAGCCATATGACCATTTTATTGCAAGAATATTCTTGCGATCAATCAACCGTACGCAGAGAAAGCACCTACTAGTCGCCCATTTTATTGCAAATTTGTAGCAAGTCCAAGTGAATGTGATTCACATGCTTTGCATGTTACAAATTTACATGACACTCTAGGACTATTGCCAAAAAAGTCCATGTTCTTCCAACTTAGTTATTTAGTACTTTTTTAAATGATCATTGTGTTTTGAGTGCATTGTCCAATTAACGGATTTGGTTGTGCATTTTGCACATGAAATATTCTGTGGCATGTTGTGAAAATCAGTCTGGAATAATTATTTATTGCTCATAATAAAGTTTGAGCAATTTGCTTGCAGTTTGCTACCTTGAAAAGAAAGAATGAAGAATTTTTGGAATATTTTGCTACTACACTTGATGATATTGAACTTCATCCAGACGTGGAAAGGTTTTTCAGTGAGAAAGCGTATGCAGTCACGATATCGTTAATGCAGAAGGCAAATGTAAGTGATTCACTAGTTTACGACTAGACTCGATGGGATTGTGTTCCATAGTTTACATGGGGTACTTGTTTCTAATTGTTCCTTTGCCTTATGATGGGGAATATGATTTGTTCTACATTATATCGCAAGGCTGGAGCAGCCGCCTTTAATTACTACTCAGAGTTTATTGAAAGCCATTCACCAATTATCTGAAACAGGGGGGTCGTCATGGTAAATTAGAATTAGAATTAGAATTAGAAATTAGACTCAACGCTTTTATTTTCCACATCCAATATCATTTCAGAACGAAGAAAAAGGCTTAGTGCAGCGATTTGGAAAATTCTTTCAAAGTTTGTCCCGTCCAAGAATCATTCCAATATTTGAAAAACTCTTCATGAGAGAATATATGAAAGTCACATCAAGGTCATTGTCAAATCAAACGAGGGCACTCTTTCTAGTCTGTAACTGGACGTTTTCGGCACAGTTTTTCAAAATCTTCGGTGAGTGCCTTTCTTAAACTTTTTAGCAAGAATATCAATGATATCATAAAGAATATCAACACAGATTTAGCGTACAGCCTTGGTTTATTGAGAATTAAAAACATTCACAAATTTCGGAGCTCTGTCTCTTTGTCAGACTTGACTTCGATAGCCTTCTGACTCGTTTGGTGCCTCCTTGTGTGGCCTGCATTTGTACATCATGTGCACATGGCATGATCTGCATTTGCATATGCACCAATAGTGTGTGTGTTTATCATGTGAGTTTGTGTAAATGCAGCAAAAAAATCATAATTATTGGGACAAACATGAACAGTGTCCTTTCCTTTTCTTACTGTACTTCTGCCTATGACAGATGCAAGAATTGATGTCACCACATGTTAATCTGCATTTTGTAGGTGATGATGAATCATTGGCTGACTTCTCTTCGGACTCGAGGAAAACCATTCGAAAAGTTAAGACGTCGTTTCAGGAAGTCGTTCAGTCTATCTTCAACGGACATGTCATTGTTGAACATTTGCGAATTATATCGAAGAATATCGAGTCTTTCTTTTCTCTCTATGGAATGTTTGATAAGGTATAGAAAACATTCATAAAATATAACTCTATGATCTCTTATCTACATGGTAAGGCTGTGGTGCCATTGTTCGTATTCCTGGGTTCCAACTTGAAGAATATAGTGGAGCCGATGGTAAAGAAGATTCACCATGGATTTAACATTCAGCCTCGGTATATTGAGAATTAAAACATTCACAAGCTTTTGGTTCTCTGCTCCTTCATCAGGTGAAGATGGAAAGGTTTATAAGTTGAAAGATCTAGATTTTCATACCGCCGAATTGTCCAAGCACTATCTAGCATGGAATGAGTCTCGTCAATGACTCGACCCAAGACACATTTTTGTATAGGCTACAACTTGGTTCAACTAAGTCATTCAAAGCGAATGACTTGACTTGACTTAAGAAATATTAGTACTAGTACTGTAGATTCTTGACTGAAGACTCTTGCATGAGGTTGAAAATCATGTCAACAATAAATTTGCTGCATGTAATTTATCAACCTATTTCTCTGTTAAAATGTATTTTTACCCGTCTTGCAACAAGAAATCTAAAAAATCTCTGTTGAATAATAGTCTTGGAGATGTGCGTTATTTGACAAAATTGCATTTTTTCTACTCCACTTGTAGTTTGGATTAATATACCATTGAAATACTCAGTCTCGATTTAGACTTGAAGATATCAGTAATTTTAAACTCAACTTTTGACTTGGAATCAGTGATGAGTAGTTGCATAGTCTGTATTGGACTAACACAACATCAGCCACCCCAGACTCTTAAACTTCTATAACCTAAGGATTTGCTATTGTCTTGGCCTACAATCATGTATTGGTGTCCTCTGCTTGGTAGACTACACATTCGCAACGAAACTCTGCTTATAATGGACATTTACCGTTTACAAGTTACTTTTATTTGATTTCATTAAGCCCAACTTCTGCTTTTTAGCATGTTATGCCATTGTTAGTTTGATTTCATTAGACCCAACTTCATTTACATTTTCTTAGGTGTAGGTGATACTCTGTGTGTTTGTGGCCACATGATCATAGATTCCTATATTGGGTACCGGTACTTTCCTGACATATTTTTGATTTTCATAACAAGTAAAATTGATTGAAACTTGCTCACAGCAGTAGGTCTACTATCCAATGCAGCCAATTCCCTTTATTTCCCAAACTCATGAATTATTGTGTGAGGGCATTGTAGTGGTAATATATTTCTTGAAAATAATGGTTTGACATTTCTGAAGTGTAAAATTTTCAATTGCTACAGTGCAATCATTTAGTAGATAGTTTGGGTCACAATGTCCCTTCTGCTTCTCCTTTCGTATGGCTTCATTTTCTTCTGACTAGACGTCAGGACAGCCACTGTTTCGTTGCCTCATCTTATTTCTTTAGACCAGTCTCTCCGCCGGGTGGTTTGTACATTAGTACAAGAGTGGATGAAATACATGGTCTGTGGTTATTTCATCTGTGCCACCTTCTGCTGAAACTATGCTTCATTTCCGCAGACTTGCTTTCATTACCGGGTGTTTTTAGCCAAATTATTGGAATTGAACCTGGATATTTCACTTCTTTTGACAAAAAGATGCCTAGATTCCTAGCGGACAACATGTATGTAGATTCAGGAATAAATATTTTGGTTCACGTTTTAGAGTTCACCTGTTGATTCAACTAACAACTCCAGAGTTGCTGATGAAATTTCCATCCTCGCCGATAAAATTGGCATCCTAACATCTCACCTAACAATCTTTGAACAAACCAGCAATCTGGTGAAGAATTTTGTGTTTGTGTGCAACTATGTGGACTATGGTAAGAATAAGGGTGGGTGGCATGTATTTACTCAAGTATCACCAGTATCACAAGTATCAATTATAATTACTCCAGTATCACCCTAGTTTCTATGTAACAAGACAAGTATCACCCAAGGACCCATATAGTAACAGGTATTACCCTAGAGGCTAGGACCCAGTAACCCTGTGTCGTAAGGTGATACCTGTTACGCTATGTGGGTCCTAGGGTGATACTTGTCTTGTTACATGGGTCCTACAGTGATACTTGATTCATTATATGGATCCTAAGGTGATCAAAGGGTGATACTTGAGTATATTTATGCTACTTGAGTATATCCACGTCACCAGAATAAGAATCGCTCAACTCAGCAGGACCAACAAGTGTTTGGGTTCTCACCTTGCAAAAGCATATGCCTATATGTAAAAATAGGGACTCACAGGCTTGCTTGCTAGTGATCTATCATCTTAGTGAGGTGGGTGGCGCAATTAGGCAATGGCCAAGCCTCTCCGACTGACAAGTCAAAAGAATATCATACAGGCCTGCTACAGAATATGAAGCTTAGGATATTCTGCCATTGCTGTGTTATGTATAAGTGCTGAGTCTTCTGAGTGTTCCGTCACCCGGTGAGCTTTACAGACCATTGAAGTTTATGCAATTCTCTGCTCATTAACATGCAGCCTTGATATTGAGAAGAACATGCTAATCTTTGATACGTAAATTATTGGAGTTGATGGGGGATGATCCAAATAGTAATAGACATAGTAAGTCACCACAGATTTAATGTCCAGTCCAGTTTATTCATCAGCGTAACTCTGAAATCTTGTGAATTATAAATATTCAAATAAACTGGACTGGACAGTAAATCTGTGGTGACTTACTATATCTATCACAATCTTTGGAGCTCCTTTCCTTCATCCAGAGACGATGGAAAGTATTTTGCTATACTGACATGTGTATACTGCCACAGGAGATCTTCCTATCCCCCATGCTGCATTGGATAGAAAAGTCAAGATGGATATCAGATCCCGGCCCATCCAAGATATCGTTAGCATTGATGAACTAAAGAATCCCTGCAGCGCTCAGTTTTTTGGGATCACCGAATCGCATTTGGTGGAATTTGAACAAATAAAGTTCCTAAAGGTAACGGCGAGCCAATATACGTGTTTTTGACAACCATGGCCACCTGGCTCCTCTGACACCTTATTGTCCAGGCTGCATTTTCACGTCATGATTGCATTTTTTTCTTTTGTTTGATTTTTTTTTTTGAACTAGACATCAGGGCTGCCTCACAGCAGCCACTGTTTAATGGTTTTTTGTGGTCGTGCTTTTTGTTTGTTTGTAAGTTGATTGGATTGGGTTAGCAATTGTGTTGGTAGATTGTGGGAGGGTGTGATTGGTTCATTATGTACATGTAGGAAGCTACAGTGAGGATACACCCAGTTGTATTGTACTCAGTTGATGCTCTAGAGTGGAGCACACTATAAAGTACCAGTCACATTTGTGTGTCTTACCTTTTTATATTAAGATACCATACCAGGCACAAACACCTAATGCATTTTTCCACCCAGTCCATTGCGTGGCCTGTACATTGTGTGGGAATGGATGACATGGCCTGCGGTTTGCGCCTCTGCACCACACTGGCACGCAGCACTGAGAACCATGCCCCAATTGTTAAGCGTCGACCTGAAGCATCCCACCACTGCTCTGTCGATAGTCTAGTCGATAGACATGCATCCACGCTAGAAGCAGGAAATTGAAGCCTGTCAGGGGAGCTTCATGGGTAGGGAAGTAGAGGTCGAGTCTGGTGTTCTTATGTTCCCACTTTGACCTCCACTTGTTGTCATATCAGTCTGATGCACTGCCGTAGGTATCAAGGAGCTTACATGATATGCATTGCATAGGCACCAGAAGTGTCTGTGTAAATGATACAAAATAAACGAAGGAGAAAGATAAACTGCAGTAAATCCTAGTCAGAACATTTGTATGAACAAGTAATGAGTATGCAGTGTGTGTTGCTAACATGTGAGCCTGGGTATATGCAGTATAAAATACTAAAGATGAAACCACATACCATAAACACTGTTGTCTTAACAGAAGAGCCGTAAGTTGTTCAAACGACTATTCACCAATGCGATTTTTCATGCTCTGCCGACCCACCAGGAAGGTTTAAAACTTGATGATATCATGGAAATATGGGCTTCTGTCAAGTGCAATATTTTCAAACTAGCCGCCAGTATTGACTCTGGTAATAGTGCAACTGTAGTTGCAGAATGCTCGCTGATGTCATATGTTGGTCTTATTTTCAGGGGAGATTCTCGTTAGTGATGTGACCAATGTCTTTGACATTTTAAATGGATCGAAGGCAGATATTGATTTTGAAGTTGCATTGCTTTATGGATTTTACTCATTCAACACAGGTACTGACATGCTGTTTATACAAGCGATTAGTCACTGTTGATGTGGTGTACCGGTACCTAGTGCCCAAGTGGCCAGGAAGCACTTACATGTGAGCTGATAAGTGGGCTGCTATATCATTGGAATTTAGTAAAAATATTCGATGTGATTTGTGAATAATTTGCAAAATCGAGTATGCGATTTGATCATCCACTACCACATCAGCAGCAGCATTGTTATATAATGTGATGTAACGCCTGCAATAAACAAATACCAAAGTTTCACCGAAAGTAAACCCGAATTAGGCTATTCTTACGTATGATGTCATAACGTGCAGCATCTCGAAAGTGGCACACTGCACACCATAGCGCATTAATACAGACAACGAATTCACAAAGTCGAATGTGTGCCCACTTAGCGACACCACTGATTTGTGACGCTTGTTACCACTACAGGCTTCCTCCCTATATTATTATGTATCAATGTTTCGGTTTGGGCTGTAATCAAGGTGATATGCTTGTTGAGCTTGGATTGGTGTTTGGTTTGATCCTGAGTTTTGTGTTGGCTGTACTTCTGCCACTATTCTGTGGTACCGCTCCTCCCTACGGTAATCAATATCTTCTTTCGTTTGACATTTCTGGAAATTCTATAATAAGTCACAACAGATTTATCGTCCAGTCCTGTTTATTAGAATATAAACCACAAGTTTTCGGAGGTCCGCTACTTCATCAAGTGAAGGCGCTTACTCAATGTGCATTGCCAATGACTACTCCCTCCTGATTTTGCGACAGTTCTGCTCTTTGACCAATCGATTGTTGTTAATGGAAATTTAAATCTGCAGCAGTGCCATCAGTCTTGCAATGGATGCGACACCGAAGTCCAAGTTATCTGTACCAAATTTTATTATTCAGATATGACAGCTCATTTGGAAAATATGTCAGAAAGGCAATTGCAGATTTTCAATGCATTTGAGTTGCAACAAACAAGACTGACTATGAATACCTTGCTGGACCTTCGTCAATTGTTGGGATTGCAAGGCGACTTCAAAAAATTATTGACGCAAAAAGTAAGTGTCTTGTTGTTACAGGAAGATGTAATTTTCGCATGCGGAATATTTTCTGCCATGTTGCCAGTAGCAAGCAAGTAAGGTTAAGGAACCCGGTCCAGCTGGCTCCTGGCAACCGTTGACACGACTTTGTGAGTTATAATCATAATTTTCATAGATAGAATATGCCACCACAGATTTAATGTCCAGTCCCCCATCAGGTGAAGATGGAATTGTGGTAAACTAATACTATCTGGATCACGGGACGGCAACCCATGCTAGTAGTGTCAAACTTGTGACTTTTCTGCAGGCCAGAATTTTCAATAACACTATGACTCAAATTGTAGATGCAGTTCCGGTAAGCCAAACCCGAACAAATTGTAGGCGTTACGCAATATGAGGCCTTTCTATGATCCATTATCGTGATGTAGCATCTCAGACAATCTCGTGTTATTCTACCGCCTTCGCAGTTCGGCGCAACAATTTTTATAAAACCGCAGCCGGGGGGCCATATTCTTGTATTAACTAATTGATACGTCACAGGCCGGACGATTTAGCATCGTGGGCCAGATTTGGTACATGGGCTGATGTGGATCCTCTTGCATAGGCTCTACTATTTTTGCATTAGTGATATTGACTCATTAACATGCAATTCTTCATTGCAGAATATATTGGACAATCAATCAACCACTAACCTTGCCCAGGTTCCTGCAGAGCTCAAAATGTCAGCTGTCATCTCTATCACACTGAACCAAATTGAAGTACTTCAGAAATTCATGGCAGCAGAAAGAGTGATATTTTGGTTGCGAGATAAAATGGAAGGTGAGTGATTATGTATAGTGTTTCTAGTATTAATATCTATTCAGCATTGTCAGTCCACGACATCCACACTTGTGCTATATACATACCACCCAACGGAGTGACTGGTCTGATGAATCGAGATGAGGCCACAAAACAATGGCTACCCGATGCTGACCTGACGTCTAGTCCAGAGAAAAGAAAAGCCATACGAAAGAAGAAGCATTGTCTGTGGTCGTAGGCTGACACTAGATTGAGATTAGAAACTAACTTGAATGGCTAGGTCGGCAGGAATATTACGCAGTTTCATATTCTCCATTTTACTGCATACAAGTGGTACATGTAATCTATGCATACTGGTATAGTTGAAACTGTCAGACTATAAACACGACGCTGCCAGACTGTGATTCATGTTGCACTATCCTTCCATTGACATTCACATTTTCGTATGAGATATTTTGTTCAACACATTAGCGGTTTGGGAATGAAACGCATGTTTGTCGTGAGATTGTTTGGGTATCTCTCAAATTTTGCCAAATGGTCGCACAATTTTGGTATGTTTGTGCACCACATACAGGGATTTTCGTGAAATACAACAGTGGTATGGCTCTCGAGCCATATTATCGTTTCCACCTGATTTTCGCCTTTTCATTCACGTACAGTACCAAATCACTTTCTTTTTTTTCTTTTGGCATTCTTGTTATTCCTTAAGACTAGACGTCAGAGCAGCAGCCACTGTTTAAGCAGCTCATCTTGGTTCTTTATTCTAGTCACTGCATTGGGTGGTTTGTATATTGTGCATGAATGGATGACATGGTCTGCGGTTTGCTCTTCTTCACCGCACTCGCATGCCACACCGGGCATGAGACTCCATTTGTGAAGGGATGTCTTGAAGCATCCCACCCTTGCTCTTAGTCGATTGAGGCATGTCATGCTAGAAGCAGCAGATTGAAGCCGGTCAGGGACTTTTCAGAGGTGGAGGCACGTGTTCTTTTTTCCCACTCTGACCTCCACTTGTCATCTGTCTAGTCTGCTACTCCGCCGTAGGTCTCAAGGAGTGAACGCGCAGCAAGCACTAATGGGAGTCTTGATTTCAGTCTCGGTTTGCAATCTGTGTTCGCGTGGTTTGGTGACCAAGCTGTGGATAAGATGTGATCAGTTGATCGCTTAGCTTATGTGCCAGCTGATGATTCATTAATAATTCAATGCATATCTAAAAAAAGCATCAATTAGCGGTATATTTGTCGTAGAGACACTTATTAATTGGACGGCACAGCCATCTAGCACACATTTTCTATACATACAGTGAGATGACCTTTAGTGCAATATTGCCAAAGCTTTTGTTAACTGAAAGGCGACCATAGCAGTAGAATGGCAAACAGCAACGGACAAGAAAGCTTAGCGTTGAGTGAAAAGGACCATGTTCTTATATATCGAGGAAAGCGGTAATAATTGAGAGCGTACAACATAATTAGAACCGATTCCGCATCGCCACACAGTTCTGCAACTTTAAAGTTTTGAGCGTGGAATTCTGATATATTTGTTGTTTTTCCAGGTCTGAATGAGGTGAAAGTTATGTGTGATCTGGCGATGATTTCAGCCGGTGAAGATCCCGTTGAAGTTGGACGGGTTTCCTGCCTTCTCAGTGCGGCTATGGGTTTTGCCCCTCTCATATTCTGGAATGATGAAAAGAACCAGACCCCTGGATTGAGAGAGCTTCTAGTTCATTGTAAGGAAGTATGGAAAAACGTCGAAAAGGAGGAAAAAATACTGGATGATTGGGTGAGGTGGTAATTCATAATATGTATAATATATGCAGGAAAGTTGCAAAACTGTCCGTGTGTTTGCCTTTTCACGCATTTTTTTGACAATAACTCTCCCGGAAACTGGGCCTATCCGTTAAAACCAATTGACACAGCTAAATTGCCTTTCATTTCAATGTACCGCTAATTATTTATTGTGCTGATTGATTTAGCATTAAAATATAACTTGCCTTTTACACACTTGTGATATACTGTTTGTACTGCTCGCATAAGTTTGAAGAACATAGTGGAGCCAATGGCGGACAGTCAATCGATATCGTAAAGAAGATCACCACAGATTTAACGCCCAGCCTTGGTTTATTGAGAATTAAAACATTCACAAGCTTTCAGAGCTGCGCTCCTTCATCAGGTAACGATGGAAAGGTAGTTTGTGATGCGAGGATGTTTCAGTAGACAGGGGTTCAAAAGTGAGAGGCTAGGACATGCACCTCCTCCAATACGAACAGCAGAGTATCTTTTCTGCGCTATGTAATGGACAGATTTTACACTTTTGATAATTTATTGACTATTTGACATTTTATTGGATCGTTGCAGAAATTATGTACGTTCCAATGCCCAATGCTGAGTAACACAATTATATATTTTCATATCTTAATCTCTGTTTAGGAAGAAGCAGATCGACAGCTGAATTGGTTTAAAGACGTTGAAAAATTCTACGGCTCTGTCGAGAAATCATCTCTCACTCTAGCGCAAGAAATAAATGAAAACGGTAATTACATTATATCAAAGGGAAAGGAAGTTCGGAAGCTCTGCCTTGAGAATTCAATCTCTCTAACTCTACTTAAAGACAAAGATGTGGAATCTGGCAAGTTACTTATTCTGTCCGTATTGATACTATGTCCAATCGTTCATGTCTATTGAGGATTCACATTATTGAAACTTAGCTTAATGTTTTAGCAGAAGTCAGGTAATTTTTCCATATGGGAATTCACTACGTTTAAAAGTCGTCTATATTGGTAAAAGCAGCTTTGGCTCATTTTGTAAATTTCGATGTGCTCTCAACTCACAAATACGTAGGTACTGAGATTTTCAGCGAAAACTGTCAAATTTAGGCGATCATGCAAGCTACCATTTTTCAGCTCTATGGTGGCGGGCCAAACGGCTAAGTTGATAGTTAGGGATAGTTGCAGACATGATTTGCTATTGCTGAGCTAGGGTATTGCGCGAGAGATGGGTGTGTTCCTGTGGTTTTGGAAGATTATGGCAACGATGTCACATACGACAAGCATGCAAGCTATTGAACACCATATACTGTAATCATTGACAATGCTCAGTGCGGCGCTCAAAAACGAGAAAGCGGTGGCGGCGCTGGCGTGTTGTCAGTAAAGTTCGATCAATATCTACGTTTTCGACCGATACTGATATCACCCGATATTTGACATCTCGGCTGATAGCGCCGGTACGTTTTGGCCAATATCTTCAGTCGACCAATAGCCTTCATAGTGGCGACGGTAAGCCTAACGAATGAAGGGGCAGACCCTCGAATTTATCAAGAGACCTAAACCGATTATGGTATTTTTCTGGGTGACAAGTCTGCAAGCGATTGAACACCATATACTGTACAAATCATTGAATGGTTACGATGTAGGCCTACAGCTTAGCGCTTCGCATGTTCATCCGGATAGCCTTGAATATCCTCGTTCATACTGTATAATTATGTTTACGGCACCTTCCTTTAGTTATATATTAATATATACCTCAACAAATACTTGTCCGAAATGGCGGCCACAATGGCAAAGAGTAAGATTGGTAACTACAAAAATATGGTATTGGCCAGACACACGATTCTACCGGTATTCAAGTACACCAGTGCCGCCACATAGTTAGCAGACCCGGCAGAATATCAGCTTTGCCCACGTTGAAGTTACATACAGGTATGGGGTGCTAAATAGGAAATATCTCTTATGCCATACCTCAATATTCAGGCTAGTCTAATTTCATATTGCTTTATTTACAGTCAAACAGATGTAAAATATCATGACTCGTTTAGAGCATTGAAATCTTCCGAACTATCTGTGCATGGCATGTATTGTGCAAGTAGTTAACACTCGGTTACTGTGGTATGTAACCATTCACAAGATGACAATGGTGGGGTACAACCAGACACCAAACCTTATTTCGTGTAATCGTCTCAATAAATCGTACGAAATTGACTTTTAACGTGTTTGAAAACACTGACTCTGCTAGGGAAAATATTTTATCATCACCCACCACCACCACCCTCCCCAGAAGCAATTACTGCGTTGCGATAGATATTATTATTTATTGATAGATATTGAGTTATTATGTTTTATTTGAATTGAGTCATAACTCATAACAACACTATGGAAACTAATACGATCCATGATAACAACCTACACTCAAAAGGGTTGAAGACCCAGCATTAGTTAAACTAATAAACAATTTCGGCCTTACTTCCCGCCCCCAACCGCACCTACAAGAAGAAATTTCTGGATTTGATATGTTCAGTGTTGTACCTTCAATCACATTAGTAACAGTTATGTGTTTCAGGTTCGTCCAAAACGCTTACACTGGAAGCTTTGAGAGAACTGCAATCAAAATTGATGTTGATCGCTGGTGATACAGAAAATGGGCAACACGATGTTAACATATTTATTGAAGTTCTCGCATCGGTTGAGAAACTCGCTGAAGTCTTTGTTATGCTTGAGTTGTCAGGATGTATGCTGTTTAGTGGATGGAAGGCAATAATTGCGTGAGTATCAGTTACTTACTTATGACTGTATTAAGCATATCATATTTTCAGTTTTGTCACAGCCTCCTCTTTCTTTGGGCCATATATCATATCATATATTCCGTTTGTTGGTGGCCACAGCATTTTGAACTGCTCATGACTCCGCGGTGATTTATATGTCCGCTGCTCTTTCTCTCACAAAACTACCTTACCCATTTCTCCAGTGTTTGGAGCAACCAGAACTGGTACACTTTCAATTTTTGCGGAATCATAAATTCGCAAATTGTACAGCACACAGTGCAAGCTTTGTAGGCTTCGACAAGGAGTTGGCCGACAAGGATGTGGCCATGTTTCGCCAACCATTTTTGTGCATTATATGCTCTTCCCGTCACAAAACTACCATACCCATTTCTCTAGTCTTTGGGCCAGCCGTAGCCGGTGGACTTTCGGTTTTCGCGGAATCAAACATTTGCAGATCGTACAGCACACAGTGTGAGCATTGTAGACTTTGGCAAGGAGTTTTCCATGTTTCTCCCATTTCTGCGCATTATTAACCCCATGTTGGCGCAAGTGCTGGCCAGTCCTCTATACTTACTCATCCACCCATTCTTAACTTCGTCTAAGGCCTTGAATATTTCAGGTGCAAAGGAGATAAAGACAAAAGCACAAACAATCTAACCATTCAAATATTTTTTTCTGACGATTCCCCGCCAATGATTGGTCAAGGAAATCATATCGATTTGGATAGAATCACGGGAATCCTTAAGGAATCTTTAGACAAGTGAGAAAAGGGCAATTTTTGTGAAAATGCTTCGTTTGTTGGTACGGTAGTCTGAAGACAGATCCGACAACACTGTTTCTTTTTTATTCGTTGATCAAACTTGTGATTTAATTTGCGGTAACCCTGTAATGTGCTTAGTATCGGTATGTTGCTTTCATGCCCGGTCGTTCAAATAGAGGAACAGGGGGGTGTATAATTATCATATTCCAGCAACATAAAGAGTTCTAGTACCTCTAGCTCTAGTAAATAAGGTTCCTCAGTACGCAATAATCAGTCAAAGGGTGATCCGATGTGATGCAAAGTCTTTTCTGGTGTTACTCTGGTTGCCCATGTCCATTCCACCCGTTACTGTTATTATTATCTATATATTTGTACGCTATGGCGTACTGTGTGCCAATTTCAAAGAGACATGCTCTATGACATCATACAGAAGAATCGGTTGAGTCTGGTTTACTTTTGATGACACTCTGAATTAGTTTCTCGCACGTCTCACGGCGCACTACTGTACCGGTACCCCAACATCAGCAGCATCAGTACTGGTACTGGTACCGGCGGAAATACAGCAAACACAAGTAACTCAACAAGCAACTCACCTTGAGGCTTGAACAGTGCCCAACCTAAACGAATAGTGGTAACAAGCGTCACTGATTAGTGGTGTCGAAAAGCAAGGACGCTCAATTTAGCGGATTCTTCGCAGGTCCAGCTAGTCTATAAATAACATGAGTATAGTAAGTACTGTATAACTTATAAGACACGTTAGCCCTATACAAGTCAAATACAAAATGATTGAGAAATAATTTGTGCCTTGCTTTTGTATAGATGGGAGGAACATGTGGCTTCCAAGAGAACAGAGCATTATTATTTGAATGAATTCAACATCAGCCAGATCATGTATTTGTGCCGAGAAATATCCACCTTTGAAGACAATAATGAAATCCCTGACCAGGTCAGTAATTGATTTCAAGTTTTCATAACTTATTGGGCTGTGACTGAAAATCGAATCTGAGGTGAATCTTCTTAACGATATCAATTGATTGTTTGACATTGGCTCCATTTCACCTTTTCATAAATTTTGAGATTCTGTCTTCAAGGACGAATGTAACGCATGTCAATGAGTATGTGCTGTGTGGTGGATCGTCTCAATCTGTTTTCATTTCTTCTTTCGTTTGACTTTTTAACACTTTCCTCTGACTAGACATCAGAGCAGCTGCACAGCAGCCACTGCTTGATGCCCTCGTTCAGACTCTTCTGACCAGTCACTCCATTGGGTGGCTTATACATCACACATGAATGAATGGCATGGTCTGCAGTTTTCTCCTCTGCTCCACACTCGCATGCTGCACTGGGTGCAAGACCCCACTTGTGGTGGGACAAACTGAAGCATCCCACCCCTGTTCTAAGACGATTAAGACGCGTCCACACCAGACGTGGCAGATCAAAGTCGGTTCGGGACGCGTCAGGGGTGGGGATGTAGAGGTGGAGAGGCTTCATTTTGCACTATTTTGGTATTATGCTATTTGCATATCCATTTCATCTGGCAACATTTGATTGCAGGTAAAAACCTTACTAAGTTTTGTTCGACAAGATTTCACTCAAGAAGATTTGAGAATCGCACTTGAAGATGCAAGAAAATCATATTCTAACCATGATGTTGAATCAGGTGATAGTTACCACTATATGACCTCCGCTTTTCTGTCATACGGTATCGTATGCTGTCGTTAGGTCCATAAACATGGCACCAGCCATATTTTTCGCCTCAGAGCCATCATCGATATGTTAGTACAGCAGGACAACTTGGTCCATTGTTGACCTACTTTGCCAGAAGCTGGCCTGCTACGATGATAACTGGGGGTAAATAGCAGACTCCACTCGGGTGAGTATCAAGCATTCGAGGATCTTCGACGGGACACACGGGAGCGAGATTGGTCGATAACTCTGTGCTTTGTCCAGGGCCTTTAAAGGTTTTGGGGTTGCTATTACTGTCGCTCTTCGCCAAATTTTGGCGATTCGTAGGTGTTGCACTATATGAGAGTGAGTGAGAGCCGTGCTGTATATTTCCTTTGACATCAATGAAATTGCTAAAGAGCAGAGCTGTCATGAAATCAATGACTGGATTGTCGACGTTTGCTCAGGAGGGTGTAGCAACTGCGTACTAATAAAATTGAAAGTTTTCAAAGACGAAAAGTCAGGTCCCTCACAGCAACAGGTTGGGACGAATTCCCGTGGCACTATTCACTATTCTTCAATTAAAACGAGAAAGCTGCGTATTCTCGATTACCAGCGAAGCGAGTAGTTACCTTACCCATCCCCACAATTTATTAAAATGGTCTTTTAATTTTGAGTACCCATAGGCCTATATGATGTTGTAAAGAAGCTCACCCCATATTTAAACGTCCAGCCTTGGTTTATTGAGAATTAAAACGTTCGCAGGATTTCGGAGCACTGCTCTTTGATCAGATGAAGATGGAATTAATCGTAATAGCACAATTTGAATTAAAACCGAATCATAGGTATTGTGACGTCATAGAAATGGTGGAATAATGAACCAATTAGGTCCTATCCTAGAGCTTTCATGACATCCATCGCTTATGCCATCACCTACTCTCCTGGGCTCATCATATCTGTGATATAATTGCTTCATTCATCCACCCTTTTTTTGACGTCTCAATACCTATGGTTCTGCTTTAATTCTAATTGTGCTATTATGATTCATTCCTTTTTCCCCTGATGAAGGAGCAGAGCACCGAAAGCTTGTGAATGTTTTAATTCTCACTAAACCAGGTCTGGACATTAAATCTGTGGTGATCATCTTTACAATATCTATTGCTTGTCTGCCATTGGCTCCACTATATACTTCAATATGGAGTCTATGGTAATTCAATAATTCCGTGAGAATCGTCTCTAGAACAATGCCTCCCCTTTAAAATATTAACTCGAAATTTCATAGATACTGAAGAATCAAGTCAAGAAGAGGACAACGAGGATGATGGTGATGATGAAGGTACAGCTTTTACAAATTTTAGATTCTTGTTCTGGAAAAACAAGCATGATTACCATATGCCATACCAATCTACAATTAATTTAAGGGGGTCGTCTAACTATTTCAACGCGACGTCCTGTGGTACAAATCTTAAATCACTGAAGACAATTTGAAGTAACACTTGGACTTTGTCTCGGAATTATCCCTCCTTCGTTCAGGAACACCTGGCTAGTGGCCTTTACTAAGTGATTTGGAAAAATTCAAGCAGTGATTGAGCAGAAGCAGTGTGGCGGTAACGGTGGCGCTGCAAAAGACACTGTTACCAATATCGCAGGCGCATAATTTCATTACGGTGGCTATATATAAATATTTCCGCCGATTTAGTGTTGGTTAAGCAAGAATAGATGCACAACGCAAGACCTTCCCGAGACGTTTTGTATGTTGATGTTCGACTGGCTAAAACGGCTTTGCTCTCTACATTTGAATAGTGTATAACTATGACTGGTGGTTGATGCATATGCATATCTACATAATATTCAGTTTTGACACGGAGGAGGTGAAGGAGCCAGGTGGATATATATGTCAAGCTCATGTTTCTCATTATCCCTACTGCACTAGCAGTCTGGCAAGAAGCTATGGATAGCATTTTAAATATCTTTGGTATAATGCCACCAAGCTATATCCTGCAGTGTGCAGTCATGAATTTAGTACCTGTCGTAAAAAAAAACTTTCTGAATCTATTAGAAATCTCATAACCTACTCAATATATTCAAGCAGTCATTCGTTGGATCTCTCCCGAACATTTTAAATATTATAACGTGATTACAGATGGTACAAAAAGAGCTCGGAGATATTGGAAAGCGGTGAAGACGTTGATGTCAGATGATGTCGCCGAATCTCAAGCAAAAGCTGCTGTGATAGCTAACGATTGTGACCTCACAAATTCTGAATTATGGATTCTTGAAAATCAACATGACGCTGCCATGATTGAACAATTTGCCGAGGAATTTGATGAAACATTCGGTATGATGCATTATCATGCTGACGTGTGGAGTAGGAACCTAATAATTGATAGCACCACACACACAATTCAACATATAGCCCTTTTGAAACGGCATGTCAAAATTTTGATGTTATATCATCGCTGGGACATTGCTCTCACTTTTCGGCCTTTCGGCATGGTCAGGGCTTTATTGGCCATGATTGGTTACAACATACAAGAAGCAATTTTATGGTTTATCTGCCCCATCTTATGTCTCCGTGATCTTCTAAAAGAGATTCATTAAGTCCGTCTCATACAGTAAGTTATTTCGCTTTGACCCGGCAAAGGTAATGTTCTGGTATTGATTGAAAATGGTCACCAAAATGAACCTACCGTATGGAGTCAGGACAAGGCTGCCAAAACGCGATCAGTAGGCTGTAGCATACTGACGTTTTAGCCTTAATTTCCCAAAATCAATGGGGCGTGATGGCCTGGATATGTAAAAGCATAGGGTTAAAACATAGCTAAGACAGGAACCTCTTAAGGAAATCACTTGCATCCTTGGAATATTTCCTTGCTGCATTCGCACATAAACTTGCTGTGGCGCTCTGTTGGGGTCTAAATCATCCATGTGCTCATAGGAAATGTTGACTTTTTAGCCAGGAAATAAATATTTGCGCAGCCCTGTATATAAGAGGTGCTTGCCTGAAATCGTGGATATACTTACTGTACTCCAAGGAGTGCGCTGTCTTGGCCAGCGACCAAAACCTTGGAATTAGATGACTGGAAATAGCTGACCTTCCTCACACTCAGTGCAGAAGATCTTGGTTTAAACCCAAATAAAAAGAATCCACTGTCCTCCAGGCAGCACAACGGTGTATAGTGCCAGTCTCTGAAGCTGTGCAACTCGTAAATGTACACTGTGTATGGGCGTATAGCCAAAAAGCTCTTCCAAATCACAGCATGGTGGACTATCTCAATTCGTGTGTAGGCTGAAATTTCCACTGACTTGTTCCCGGATGTCTCAGCTAAACTGGCACTTAAGACCTTGAACTCAGTGTACTTAAAATTTTCAGGTTATCTGTTCAACCGAACGGCTGAAATTGTCAAAACTGCATTTCAACAATCCTCCCACAATACCCTTCATGAAGTCCTCACCAGACTGCAAAACGACTCAGCAGTATCTGATACCCATGAAATGACTCTGCAAGATTCTGTGAATACGATATGCGTTGGATATTTGGATGAAACAGTGGTAAGTAATTAAGTGTCTAACAAGAGTTATTAGCGGTAGCCTACATTACTAGAGTACAGTACTGGAACACTTTTTGCGTGAAATGGAAAAGTTCTGATTTTGGAGATAGGCTTACTCTAGAGATCGCCTGAAGACCACAAATCATTGAAATCAATCCCATAACTGACTCAGATCGGCAAAACAGTAGTGTGCTGACCTGGGGCATTACCATCTTCACTGTAAAAATTCATAGATAGACTTTGTGGTATTAATGACTCCGAAGGCCTTGTAGCCACTAGTTGCTGTGTTGGGCATTTGAGTCCCAAACTGGAGTCCTGTTAGACAAGACGTGACTGACAGCTAAAATCAAAACAGTAGTGTGCTGACCTGGGGCATTACCATCTTCACTGTAAAAATTCATAGATAGACTTTGTGGTATTAATGACTCCGAAGGCCTTGTAGCCACTAGTTGCTGTGTTGGGCATTTGAGTCCCAAACTGGAGTCCTGTTAGACAAGACGTGACTGACAGCTAAAACAGTAGCCTTTATGTGGTTCTCGTATAGGCGAGATGGCGCTATATCTTGGCTCTCTGCTGATAATGCTTTTCTTGGAAATGAAAGGAAAGAAAACTGCTTATTTTTATCCATATTTGATTTTTGCTGCATTTACACAGACTCACACGATATACACACACCCTACTGTTGCATATGCATAATTATCATGCTATGGGATATGTTCAGATCTTGAATATTCACCATTAGTAGTTAGTATACCACTGTACTCTACTTACAACATCTCGTCTCTTTAAGATGATGGACCTTCAAGATCATCTAAGCATTGATTTACTTGGATCAACTCTCTTCAATTTGAGCAATTACAGTCCGATTCACCGTAGCAAGCTACCTGGCCTGCGTCAAGGATGTCTGAATCTACTGATCTCCAGCGAAGAAGAGATATTCCCCACTGTAATATCAATGTATATGAAGGATGCAGATCAACCTTTGCCAAGTCGATCAGAGGTTCTAATTTGTACCGAGCAGACAACCAAAGATGATGTGGAAAGATTTGTGAGAAGGGCGTTATGTACATGTCCGACAAAAGGTTGGTAAATCTTTGATGACGATGGAAAGCTATACTAGCGCCAACTACTTTAACTAATGTTATAGAATGATTGACAACAGTATGTAGCATATCCTTGCTCTATTTGCATTCTGGATCAATCAAGGGAATAATATATTCCCATGGCTTGCTTAGTCCTTGCCAATGTAAATTCATAGGGGATGGGGGTAACCCTAGGTAATTCACAACCTGCCAGCCAACTTTGCTGAGTCAGAGAGTCACCCGGCTAGGTAATTCACCCCCTGCCAACCCTATACTTTGTCGAATGTCACCCTCTTCTACTTTTGACCATAAACTCAATCACCACAACGTCCCACTGCTACCTTGGACTGACGGACAAATAAGCCGCATTTGTTTTGTAATACTTTGTTCCAAATATTACAAAACGAAACACAAGGTAATATTACAGGACACACTACCCTGCCTACCCCGTCCCCTCGTATTTTAGTAATTGCCATTACCTGATACCACCGCCAAACACCGTCTTTTATTGTTGGCCCACACTACCTCTGCCTTTTAGGCTTACCTGGGCACTGAGCACACGTCATTAAAACTGTGGGGTGCAGAAAAAGTAAGCGGTACAACTCACTGTTGTTGCCAGATAAGGGAGTTGAGCCGGAATGGCTTAGAAACTGTGTTTTACTGTACAATAATGGAGGTGGAGTGTTAGATTCGTCATGTCAAAACCTTACTCTATTCGGTTTATTTTTGCATTCCATAGGTATTTTTCTAACAATCTCTCATTCTGATTGAGATTGGCAAAATCAAAGTTTGACTTTGTCTTCAGGGAAGCTTGCCTACACACTGGCATTTGCGGACAAGTTGAACTACACAAATTCTGTGGCATTTGTGGAAATGTATAACAACTGTCTCAAATGTGCTCATCTTGATGAAAACTTTCAGTTGGTATTGCTGCTCAACAAGCAACAGCACTACTTAGCAACATATTTTTACAAGGTATGGCTAAGTTGTAAGCTTATTTCTACTACACTATCGTTTGCTGATGTAAACCATATTAGTTACTGGAAATAGTTTATTCATTAATGTTTAAAAGACTTTTCGTCCGGCTCTCATCATTAAACACGTCACGCCAACACGCTACAATTTTTTATTCAAATTTTATTCTAGCGTGTTTACTGATTAGAGTCTTCTTGAAACGTTAATATATGAATAAACTATTTCAAGCAATTCTGAAGTTCTATACTACAAAGAATATATTAGTTACTGAAAAGGTTTTGGCCAGTAAATGACTGAATGAAAGTAATGACTTGAATTAACCCACTCAAGCTAGAGTCATGGCTGCATGGCTCCGCATTATATTGCTGCGAGTCCTAAATAAAGTCATCTTGCAAAATTCATCAAATTTCATCTCAGTCAAAGATAATATATATATATATATAAATCATTATATAATGATATAGATATTAATACTCCATACTGTACAGTGTGTCACTTTCAAAGAGTCATGCTCTATGACGTCGACGTCTTATAGAAGAATCACCTGATGCAGGTTTATTTTTGGTCAAATTCCAAATTTGTTTATTTTGGGTATTATGTCACACTCTATACTGATGCTGCTGATATTATGGTATGGTAGCGGCGGAAGTACGGTCAACACAGGAAGCTGAGCAAGCATATCCCCTTGGACCGTGCCAAACCCAAACCAATACTGGTAACAAGCGTCACGGATCAGTAGTGTCGAAAAGAGGACACGCTCAATTTTGTGAATTCTTCGGATGTCCAGCTAGTATGTATATTAATATGCTGTGGTGTTCGGTGTGCCACAATTGCATAAATACAGGCTACTACGCACATCTTCAAAATGTCATATCAACGAAGGACAAAATTTACTGTGGTAAGATCACACTTATTTTTTTAAATTTTGCAGGATATGATGGACCCAAAATGGACAATTAGTAATGAGGACATTCATAAATATCTGGCGAGACATCTTACAGCTGATGTCACGACAAAATGTGCAGCGCAAGTCATTGAGGGGCATGCTATCGTGAAAGTTGTATCTTCAAAAAGGTCTGGAGTTGGTGAGTTACATTGCTGCCATCATTGAATACGACAATATTAGTTCAATTCTCTATCCTTGGTAATCTTAGGATTCAGTCAGATATTTCAGTTCAATGAAGTTTAGATCTGGCGATATCACTTTTTCAAAACCGATATTTCACAATTTTTTTTATGATACCCCGATATTCTTACTGATATTTCCTCCCAATTGCTTTTCCAGCAAACCCAGTGTTTATGGAAGGAAATCTCTAAACTACATTGTTGTAGCCTGCCACACCTATTTCACTACATGTTGCAGGTGTTTTAGCACAGTTTGTGCAAAAACCGATATATGGGTTGATCCCTACTTAAATGTTCCAAATACCACTACATAGACAGGGTAGAACAAGTATGCATTATCATTGTAATATCTATATTCATGGAGTGTTGATATTATGACAAAGTTGTCTTTTCAATTTCTCAGGGAAATCTCTTTTTGTGCGAAGAAAACGACAAGCACTTTCAAACCTCGGAGTCGACTATCGAAGCGTGACAATTCGTCTTCTTGAAAACAAAATCGACCTTGACTATATTATAGAAAAGTTATGTCCATCTGGGAAAAGGATTGTAAATGGAGAAACGGTCCTTACCCATGTTGATATAACACCTGCTGTGAGTCCTTTTTAAATATATATTATACTTGTGGTATTTTAAAATCGGCATATTTGCTTCTTCTAAAACTAGAGTCACATATTGAGTCACTTTGGATAAAACTGAAAATGCGCTCCTCCACACAATTAGATTAATGACTACTCAGTATAGTCCTACTGTGATTGGTCAGAGATTTGTTGTTTGAGAAATTGAAAGAAATTATTGAATAAAATGAGTCGGCTAAAAACCCGATAACAATATATATATACAATTTAATAAAATCCAAACAACAAATTTATGAATTACAAAATTTATGAATAAGTAACCACACTGTGGTGAGTAATCCTTTTTGGGCTACCCGTGGATTTATGCCTTATGCATTTCCTCGCAGGTTCAAAACGGTATCGAGGCGTTTGTATTCAACCTATTCATCCTCGGTAGTATTGAAGGGTCAGATGGCAAAGTTTGGCGGAGTCATCGTAATCATCTTTACCTTGTTGAGATAACCGACTTAGTGAATGCTGGCCAGGTAAGATCTCTAACAGAGTGCAATATTCTCTCACTTTTGCTAATTGTGTCAAATTTCTTGTCTCAGTTCAGATCCCGACAACTAAGCAGCAAATCAAATGATATTTGAATTTAGAAACGTTTTTCCAATCAACACATTCTGAAGTTGCTACCTGGAATTCGATGCCATTCACCATTGAAAGTATTGAGTCTTGCAAGCAAATATCCCCGTGACAAATATCTTGGGATGGACAGTGAAGAATTCGCTTCTGAAATTTTTCAAAGGCCATACCAGTACTTATTCCATTATGAACAACAACATGACTTGGACGATTTTACATATTCTACACCACAAGGTATATTGAAGTTCTTAATTTATGTGGCAAAAATTCCCGCCTGTTTGAGAAAACATACCCTGTGATTTAGTACACTGTTTGCCAACCCTTGGGATTACTGGAAAAATCGTGTTGTATTCCTATCGTTCTGTTATCCACAATCCTAGTGTCAATGTCACCTACTACTGCATGGTGCATCAACCTCTTTCTATCGACCTTGTTCCATTTGTGACTGGCCATAGTGGGTCAGACTTCTCTTGTATTGGCAGTGGTTTATAGTTACGTCAGATTATCTTCCTGTGCCAACCCCAGCTGTTGCTGGGCTTGGGACCTGCCATTGTCTGCTGGTTTGGAAGAGTTACATAGTACTCCTTCGCGCTATTTCATCACCAGCCCCCAATCTGCACAGGCCTATTGCCCATGTGCACAGTAATTGATAATTTCCAATGCCACACCTGGCAATATGTTGCTTTACGGTCAATGAAAAAACACTTATTTAGAGGCATGAAACCTCTTAAGACCACTCCAATACATCTGACCATACACATTCAAGAGGCACTGTTAAGTTGGCCGAGGGGTTTAGACTGTGAGCCTTCTGATCGGGACGGGACGTTCCTGGTTCAATTCCCAACTGAGTCAAACCAAAGACATTAAAATTGGTATGCCTTAGACTCTGCTTGGCAGTCGGTATCTTGGGAGTGTTGTGGTTGTGATAGTGATCCGGGCTATAAACCAGAAGTATTGACATGTGTACCATAAGCATTCACCTGCCGTACATGACCTTGGTAGTTGGAAACGGCATAACTTCAAAATAACAATAACAACAACATTCAAAAGGCTTTGAAACATACTTTTTGTCTATTGTTTAATGTTCAATAGTTCTTGGCAGAAATCCATTTAGTTACAGATTTTTATATTTTCACAGGAAGTGAAACTATTTGCATTGAAGTCTTGCTACGCCATTGTTGTATCGACAATCCATCTTGGGCTCAGCTGCGTCACTTTTGCAGTTTTTTAAATTTCCAACTGAGAAATTGTGAAAAATCGGATTTCTGCAATAATCCATACATCAAACCAATTTTAGCCGGTCTCAAGCTATTTGCCGTGCGATTCATGATTAAAATGGCACAAGATTTTGCCACGCCATCACTCATAATTGCCGATACGAGCATGAAAGATTTCGCCAATGATGAAAACGGATTCGAAACGCATCAACTACGTCGAAAATGGGAAGAAGCTTCACATCCGTATGTTTTCTTCAATGAGGACGGACACACCATGACTTTTATCAATGTTAAAATTGATCGGCAAGGTAATCTACTTGGGAGAAATGATGAAATTTTGGAGAAAATCATCACACCGGAACTGACAACAGCTTTGCATCAACAAAAATTTGATCTCAGGAAAAATTTTGATGACTATTCAAGAGGAGAAAAATTACGATTTTTGTGTCAAGTTCTCGGAATCGACCATCCTTTCGATCCGGACCCGACGTATGAACTTACGACCGACAATGTGCTGAAAATTCTCGCCATATACACTCGATTCAAATGCGGAATCCCAGTGATCATCATGGGCGAGACAGGATGTGGGAAAACTAGACTGGTGGAGTTCATGAGTAAACTCAAAGCGGGACGTATACCTGACCAAGCAGAACACAGATTAGAAAATATGACAACAATAAAAATTCATGGCGGCATCACTGTCAACAACATACATACCAGTGTCGAAAAGGCAATTTTATTGGAGCGTGAGAACTCTACCGATTACGCAGTGTTATTTTGTGACGAAGCAAATACGACAGAAGCGATATATGCCATTAAAGAAGTTATGTGTGATCGAAGTAATGATGGAGAATATTTCAGTGGCTCTAACCTAAAAATCATCGCTGCGTGCAACCCATATAAAAGACTGTCGAAAGAAGCAATCAAGAAACTTGAAGACTCAGGGCTTGGTTATCGATTCCGTACTAACAAGACCACACATCTTTTTGGAAACATCCCAGTCCGAAGCTTAGTTTATCGAGTCGTGGCTCTTCCTCCAAGCATGCAACCGTTCGTATGGGATTTCGGACAACTGAATGATGAAGCGGAAAAAATTTATATTCAACAAATGACAACAAAGTTATCGATTAAGCTCTCATTGGCGGATGCAGATAACCAAAGACTTTGCAAAGTTTTATCTCAATGCCAGAGATACATGAGAACTAGAACTAATGAATGCAGGTTTGTCAATTTATTTATTTGTGATATAGATTAGAGGGGTTCTGTGCTGAGATAGACAGGTATGGAATGCTGATGATGTGAATGTGAGGGGACAGCATACAAAACAGTTTGACTGTGGTTACAGGATGTATTTCACAATTAAATATATATCGTAATTCGTAATGAAGACCATCACATACTTAAGGTTCAGCCTCGGTTTATTCAATCTTCAACTGACGAGGGAGGAGTGCTTCGAAAACATGTGACTGTTTTAATTTTCAATGGAATAAACCAAAGCTGGACGTTAAATCTGTGGTGATCTTCTTTACAATATCTATTGATCGTCCGCCATCAGCTCCACTATATTTTACAATTAAAGATTTACTTCATGGTGGCCAACAATCAGAATCTGTATAGCTTTCAGTAGATCTGATCATTACATCTAGGCAACAGTATATATTATTTGGCACTCAGATTTGACCTTTGAAATTTCCAGTATCAGGTAATTGGGCATCCACATTCCCTCCTTTCCACCTCCTAACTCGTTTCCACTCAAACGAACACAAGATATTTAATAGCAATCGCTCAATTGTGCACTAGTAGTACGCCAAAATGTAATAAGTAACACTCCCAACATATATCCTCCACTTGGCTTCATGGTGTAATGATAGGTACTAAGGCCATGAAAGCAGTAGGACTCGGGTCAATCGCAAGACCGAATCCCACCAAAGATTTTAAAAATTATATCCTACCATCCTCGCAAGATGGCTCATTGAGGATAGTGCTTTAGGGGGCGAGGCTTGATTTCAATATCCATCCAGCTCATTCAGCACCTCCCTATCCAGCCTTCATATGCACATCGTCCTTGCATGCATATGTACTAGTAGTGAGTGTGTAATACAGACAGTGTATATCATGTGAATCTGTGTAAATATTTACTAAAATAAACAATGTCCTTTTTCAGATATGTCAGTCTTCGCGACATTGAGAGATGCACGACTACTTTTGAATGGTTTTTTAATAAACGGAGCATCATATACCCACATATGACTGAACACTTGAAAGAGAAACACTTTGAAACGAAACTCGGCGAAGTCATTCGGACTATCATTTTAACAGTGGGCGTTTGTTACCATGCTTCTTTAGATGAGCGGAAGCCGTTTTGTGAATATTTGGCACAATGTCTCAATATACCAGCATTGGATGCTGGACGAATCGAAATGGAAATAACTGCCTGCCAATTAGCATTTCTGCTTAACATACGTGTTGGGAATAACATCGCTCGCAATCAAGCTCTACGTGAAAATGTTTTTATGATGGCCCTCTGCACAGATATGAAGATACCATTGTTTTTGGTGGGAAAACCAGGAAGTTCAAAATCACTCGCAAAAACTATCATAGCCAACAACATGCAGGGTCAAGCATCACGTTCGAAGCTATATCAGAAATTGAAGCAGGTAAGATGAACACTTGAACTAGATCGTTGGTTCTCAACCACTAGTCTGCAAAAAAGTTTAACCGGTTCAAAAGCGTGGGTGTTTCACATTAATTATCCATTTTTTGAACCTATAGATACGTGCCACTTTGCTTTTGCGTGAATACAGCGAGGTGTCATCGAAACAGCTTGCTTGTGCTGTATTTGTATGGGCATGAAAACGCAGCAATAGGATATACGCTAAAATGGTGGTAATTTTAGGAATGACGTGTTTCGGCACCGGTTCGCTGAGAGTTGGGCTAAAATTTACCTGTCCACCGTAGTGAAAAGGTTGAGAAAGCTATGTTTGCACATAATTATGACTAGTGATGTAAAAATTGTATAAGGGAGAATGCATGCTGGTGCTAATAGGGCACTGGAGCATTTCCCTTGTATTCATCGCTTGGCATATTCCCTAAGAATAACAACAGCAACTTGGCATGTTTGTATTCAGTACGCAACTCTATGTTAACCTGTCTAAACCACTCAGTGAAATAGAATTTTGTAAAAAGCATTTTGCCAGCAAGCCAGTTCCGTTGCTTCAATATTGGTTAAGTCACGGCTAGTCAAGCTTGTTCAAAACCTCTGTTACTTTGCTTAATTGCATCCAGTAAAACCACTGACTCCTTGACTGTCATCTGTATTGATAGATGATATCGCTGATTCGTTAATTGTAAATTGTAACATACCGGTCCTACAGTGTACCTCCGTTTCTATCGCACCATAACTTGAGGCCTCTTGTATTGTAAATTCAAAGCAAATCCAACACCGAAGACCAAAGTATGACCAATGTAAATATTTGATAACGACACTGCGAAATGTAATAAAACTTTGGCAACACACCTAGTCGAATCAATGCCTCGTCAACAACTCATATTTGTTCTTTTCAGATCCATATGCTATCCTACCAATGCAGTGCCTTGACTGATGCTAAGGGCATAGAAAAGGTATTCAATCAATGTGTCCAGTTGCAAAAAAATCAAAACCTTGCCACTTACACTGCTGTTGTCGTGCTTGATGAAATCGGATTAGCAGAGGATTCACCAAATATGCCACTGAAAGTAAGTAAGCTCAGATATATTTATTCTCCACACGTACAGTACACACCACATGCTGACCTTACAACTGTAATTACCATTGTGGAGTGTTTCTAAACTGTAAGAGAAGCAAAAGATGCAATGTAAAATGTGAGAATACGAAATTGTAGGCGAACATGTGACAAACAGGGTAAACAATGGAAAGAAAGAAGACGTAATTCACAGATATTGAAGAATATAGACGAGCCAATGGCGGACAATCAATAGATAAGATCACCACAGATTTAACTTCCAGCTTTGGTTTATTGAGAATTGAAACATTCACAAGGTTTCGGACATCGGCTCCTTCGTCAGGTGAAGATGGAATAGAAAATGGAAGATAAAATTCCAACTCGACCTGATGAAAAAGCGGAACTGCAAAAGCTTGTGAATGTTTTAATTCTTAATAAACTAAAGCTGGATGTTAAATCTGTGGTGATCTTCTTTACGATATAATTCACACATACACACGTTTAAACTATACCAAAATAAATCTGTGATACAAAAAGTAGTGGAGCCGGTAGCAAACGATCCATATGGAAATAGATATAATAAGTCACCTCAGATTTATCATTCAGTCCAGTTTATTGAAATATAATTCACAAGCTTTTGGAGCTCCGCTGCTTCATCATTTGAGCTCCGAAAGCTTGTGAATTATATTTCAATAACTAGTTTAGCTACCAACCAAGAAATGTTGTCCAACAATAGGTAGCACTGTAGATCACTTTTAGAAATTGCCTGCGAATGAATTCGATACGAATGGCCATCTCCGTCTTTGTGCACGGACCTGAACCATGGATGTCATGCTAATAACACGAGTATGAATGCTGAGTCTATGTATATATTTCCCACAGTATCATTAACGTAGCATCAATACATATGTATTAAATCGGTACCAGTATCTAAAGTGACCCTGTTAATTTTCACGATTTCATGACTCAAAGCATAAGAGAAATGCAATAAAATTGGTCATTGGCAAAATTTTCCTTAACAAACCATATGCCCTATTCTCATGTACATACTTATTATTTCATTTGTTCTGCAATCGGTAGAAATACTGTACACCCGTTACAATGATCACCATCTTGATTACAGATTCTTCATCCTCTACTGGAACGACGTAGCACTGATTTAACGACTGTCAATCAGGATGATTCGGAACAAGTCGGGTTCATTGGAATTTCAAACTGGGCGTTAGACCCCGCAAAAATGAACCGGGGAATATTCCTCACAAGAGACCGACCTGAAGAAAAAGATCTTAGAAAAACTGGGAAAGAAATATTTCAAGCAAATAGATCGCTGTGGCATAATAATGAAGACCTATTTAAAGAATTGACGAAAACATATATCAAAATGTACGGAAAACAAACCGTCGAATATTTTGGACTCAGAGATTACTACAGCTTGATGAAAATGATATGCAGCAGATGCAAAGACGAAGAGGTCAGCTTTGAAGAGGTTGTGTATGCCGTGTCAAGAAATTTCGGTGGCGGGGACAGAGAAGTGATACATTCATTCTTACAAGAAGCTCAAAACTGTCTTGAAATTGAGGAGGATATAACTATCGCTGATATGACAATACCAATACATTTGATGATTCAGGACAATCTGAATGAGAAAGAAAGCAGATTCCTTCTGTTATTAACAAATCAATTTTCCATCATCACCCTCCTTGAGTCCAGTATCAAAATTTTCTCCAATGGTCTTCAAGTTGTTTTTGGATCCAGTTTTCCAGGGGATCATAGCTACACAGAAATCTGCCGGAACATTAATAAAATCAAAGTATGCATGGAGACTGGGAAGACTGTGATATTATTGAACATGACCAATATTCACGAATCATTGTATGATGCATTGAATCAGCATTTCGTTACAATGGGAAAACAAAATTTTGTGGATTTAGGACTTGGAGGTCATCGAGTCAAATGTCGTATTTCGAAGGATTTCAGATTGATTGTGATTGAGAAAAGGGATGTTGTTTATCATGAATACCCCATCCCATTGATTAATCGTCTTGAAAAGCATCATTTTAGCACAGAAAAGCTCCTGGGAGAGCAAAAAAAGGTTCTTTCAAGCAGTTTGCAATGTTGGGCTAAGGATTTCCAGCCTCCACAAAGCTGCTTCACATGCCAGCATGCTTTTATTGGTTACCATAATGATACACCCAGCTCCGTGATTTTTACATCACAAAGCAATGAAATGGAATTGTTCAAGGAAACACTGCTGCAAAGTTGCTCAATAGATGCAATTTTCCGTCTCAGGGACTCGACTCTATCCGAACAAGAGGTTGAATGGATTCAAAATATCTATTTCAAACAGCAGCAGCACGAGAGTCTTGTCGATGTTTTGAGAAAATCGATTTTGGATAATGACCGATTTTGTTTGATGGAGTTAACTTCTTTTTCTGGCATTTTATGGGAAAAAGATAGAGACGAATTGGAAAAGTCATTGGATTTGGAAAAACGAAGCATAACTCTCGTACCTTTGGAACAATTTCAAACTCAGCAAGAATACGCAAACCGCTTAGACAAGTTTTTTAGGAAATGCTTAAAAAGCATTGAGCAGCCTCGTATATTACTGGTGCAATGTGCGCAGGCGCAACTTCATGGTTCATTGATCGCTTGTGCACGATATTGCTTAATGAATAAAATTCGAAATTTCTGTGATCAGGCCACTAATGATGGGAGAAATGTAACAGTCTGTCTTCTATTGTCAACAGAACGACAAAGCATGAACATCGACAATCCAGATTCGTTGATACTGCAGCACACTTCAGAGTCAATGATTATCCACATTGATGAATTTCGACCTTCTTGCGAGCATATCTCACCCGTGACTAATTTCTATCAGAAGTCGCTGCAGCAAGTGTTTGAAGCTGGCCAAATTGAGTTGGAGATTGAAGGAGCTTCTTGTCAGCCATTGGTCGAAATTAAAGCATTGTTAATCGATTGCATACCTGAATGTATGCCAATGATTCGAGACCATGAATTGAAATCAGATGAGAGAAAATTGAAAAGATTAGATATTTTGATGAATATTTGTTCTAAAGATGATAATATCAGTCAATATTTTCGTAAAATAATTTTGAAACGGGTTGTTGAAGCTTTTTCTATCGTTGGTGATCGTTTCGGGGAAGGTATGAGCTGGATTGTCGAGCAAGCGAACAATGCCAAGACTTTAGTAAACGCTGGAACATTTCGTAGAGCGATTTGGTTGTGCTTAAAACACCACATGTCACGGTTCCTTGCCTGCATTGTCAGCATAATCGACCAAAATTCTAATTTGGACATCTTGGTAAAATCAGAAGCGGCCCCTTGGGAAATTAATCTTTGGCTTGGTATGCTGAAGGATTTAGAAATCCATTGGGCTGAGATGCTGAAAGCATCACATTATGTCATTAAAGGCAGAAGAATCCACGAGAGTATTGAATTACCATTTAGCTTCATTATCATTGAGTACTTGGAATCGCAATGGAAAGCTTTGGGAAGCCAAGGCGATGTAACTCTTGAAAGAAAATTTTTGGGATTATTCCGTCACTTCAAAATTCGTTGTGTCGTAACAAATGCATTTATGGTTGAAAAATCGACTTTCATGAAACGATTCATTTCGGATATTGTAAAGATTTGCTACAACCCCGGCATGGATTCTATTGCAGAAATCGAATTGGTTTCGAAAGTATTGTTTGATTTTGCAGTGAAAGAAATTCGCAAATGGAGAGAAAATGATGATTTCAAAGATGGTGATGAAATTTCAGTGCTGTTCGCGACTTACAAAGAACTTTCCCCAAAATTGGAAATTTTTGCTCAAATTCTGCATCGATGCCCAAATGTGCTGCAAAATCATCAAAAATGGATCTCGGATCAGACGCTACAAGATTTTTGCCTTCACATTTTTGCTTTCAAGGACACTTTGAGCTTGCTAAAGAAAAATGCTGAGAATATTCGTGATCCTAATGCTTGTGCAGAATGGATTGACTTAGCACGAGAGGTCAAAAAGCTGTACAGCTTGATTATGAATGACGCCAAAGACGCTGCTGCCATGGAGGGAATCGATCGAGATTGGGAACCATTACATCTTCTTGACCTGTTTCTTCTTCAATTGCTCCCTCCTTCTCATAATGACAGTGATTTATTTAAGAAATTTGTCAAAGCAATAGCGCCACAAGCAAAACTATTCTGGAAAGGATCGATCACCTGTGATTGCCGAAGCATACGTTTTTTACGCATTGTTGTCAAAGTGCTTGAGAAATGCTCCAGCAACGTCAAAATGCAAATGCTGGTCAACCGGAATGACGCCAACTGCAACATTTGTCACAAACTTGTAAAAGTACCTACCTTCCTACCATGCCAACATTTTGGATGTAAGGACTGTGTATCGCGACATCTTGTGACTGATGACCAGGACAATTTGAAATGTCCTGTTTGTGTTGCCCAAATACCAAGTGGTTTTGTGCCAACACCTAAACTGCTGAACCAAAAGGACAAAGCCACTTTGGTGCGAATGAAGCAGAATTGTACTAGTTTTTTTGTAGAGTTTTTGCGGCAGTTCTGTCTAAAGTCTGAAAATCAAGGTATTTCAGCTCATCGAATGGAGCCACAATTGAAACTCCTTATAAAGGATATAATCGTCCAAGATGAAGAAAACCAGCAAGAGTTAGATCCAGCTGGTTTTGACATGAATATCAACTTCAAAAGCGTCGTTCTTCAGCTTCTGTTAAATTACGACAAAACATTCGTTGAAAAGGAAATCAATCACTATTTGCAAAGCAAAGACAACAGCATGAAAAACTCATTGTTTGCTGTCATTATCAAAACTTATGTGTGGAAAATGTTTGCAAAATCAGGCAAATTCGGTGACAAAGTGGCAATTACCAAGCATTGGCAACGAAACATACAAAATTCATTGAGATATTTGGAAAATCACCATGACGTGATGGATTTAAAGGTGATTGAAGAAGTTGTGGGTTTGCGATGTGCATTATGTCAGTTTGGAGATTTGGTCAAGAATTGTATGGATGGGGTTGAAAGTTCAACAGTGAATGGTCCAGCCAATGTGATAGTTGAGAACTTTATTCAAAATTGCATGGAAACAATGAAAAGTGCCTCATTGGTCGTAAAAGAATTCCTTTTAAAATATGGTGCAAAGAAGTTCGGATCACAGTGGCTTTTGATGTTAACACAGCATAAAGTCTTCAAGGTATGAGGATTTTATTATCGTTATTATCCAGATCAGTCTATTTCAACCTTTTTCGAGCCATGGCACAATTTTTCATTGCAAAAATCTCGCGGCACATCGAAATGAAAAATTGCTTATAATTAAACGACCGATACAGCTTACAACTTCACTTTTGTCCCGAAATAAGACAGGCTGGCTTTTTGCACTTTTACACACCATTGAAAAATATATTTGGTGTCCTTTGTGTTGGAGTTTAGGAGTGCAAATATTGGGGCCAGTCAGTAAATATGTCATGTCTTTGTTATTTTTTATAGTCACCATCAATGTGAACATAGATAAACAAGTGGTTTATTTCCTGAAACTCAATGTTTCACAAGTATTAGTATTGGCCAAATGTTTCGGTATCGGTATCGGCAAAAATATTGCTATTTAATCCTCTTCCCCATTTCAGCAATGATATGAAGGATTGTCTTACTCATTGCACCATCAATATCGTATCCTACATTTCAGGATTTGGTTCCATTTCATCTGTTGCGTGCTATTCGTGACCGTTCTACTGATTTTTTGACAATCGTTGGCAGAAAATACTCAGAAATCAAATCTTTTCTTCAACAAAATGATTTCAAAGGACATAACAACGAAGTTGGAAATATATTTGATCAAAATCAAGACCACCTTACCTGCATACTAGCCATAATATCTTGGATGACAGAAAAGGGTCCAGATGTCCATCAGAATGTATCAGCAATGCTGCGTCACAGATGTGGAAATCTCGTGGAAATTTTGGATTGGGTTTTTCATTCCAACTTCCTACTGTGGAAAGTAATATCTTCAAACTCTGGTTCAGAGCATGAAGCACTGTCCTTGTATCAGTCATGCGTCATCACCATTGCCGCTCTGGTGACTTCCAAAAGTCAGTTGCTAAATGATTTTGCTAGCATTTTAGCAAACCCAAACTCTTTGGTGAGGATGTATCTACCTACTATGCCCGAACACCGATTTTTCTCTGTGCTGCCTGAATTAAGGACATCAAACGGGCAAAATGCAATGTACACTTGCCCGAAAGGTCATTTGTACACTATTGGGGATTGTACTGGCGCTGTTACCACAGCTAACTGTCCACACTGTAAAGAAACCATTGGCGGGTTGGAATATAAGCTAGCCGTTGGTAACCAACGCATCGATATGAATCCGATAACACAGACTGGTTATAAGCGTGATGCTGTGGATGGAAATTATTGCACTGGTGCGGAAAGGATGTCTTTGCAAGGACATTCTGTGACACAGTTCATATTGCACACAAGCCTACTTGCTGCATCATTTTCTGAACCTGGAGTTATTTCTCGGTAGGGTTTTGGCAATTTAATTTGGTTCTGACTGAGCTCAACTACTGACTTTATGTTTACAATAGAATTTGACCATGAGCAATCCATAAAGTAAACTAAGGTGGTGTGAAGGAAACATGCCATATTGTAAGAATGCAGCTTTAGGTTGTTAGCTTACTATACATTTTGATCTTATGTTGTATGTTGATTATTTGATTATGCACTCTCACGTGGGAGCAAGAGTCTGACATTTCAGATACATTTCTTGAATGGTCATCATTGGCATAAGCCAGAGATGACACCCGTTTGTTCCTCATGCTTTTATATGTCAATAATGCTAATAACTAGTCTGACTTACTGCCTCTGCTAGTAATAAACTGATAATTCTCATTTCCCACAGAGAACTTGGGTTTAAAGATGTGGATGAGCTCCATGCATTCTTTGTGGCCCGATTACAGCAGAATATGCAAGACTTGGCTCAATCTCTAGCGAAAAACTGGGATGAAGCAACAACAATCTTGATACGAGTTGTGTGGAGGATGTTGGGCCAGGTGAGATACAAGTTAGCCTAATACAACCTTCGACCCGATTTGCTCGTGAAGTCAACTTTAATGCTTTACATAATCGCTTAGCCATGCGGCCAGGTGCATCCCATGTTTCTGGTTCAGCTATATTTTGCACTTTTTGATATTTTGTATTGGCAGTATAAGAATATTACTCAATATAACTATGCGTCTCTAACAATGATCTCATGATCTGTTTGCAACAAGAACACTTTAATTTGTCTTTTGGGTGACTTCTGGCTGGTAATCAGATATTGACAAAGTATAATGCCATCGCTATTTAACATCCGGCCTCATTTTATTCGGAAACAAAAATTAAGGTTTCTGAGCCCTACTCCTTCGCCTGATAGTTCGCGACCACGAACTACGACATGTTCTGCTTGGTCGAAAAACCAAAGTTCAGCTTGTGTTGTTGGTTATATTTTTCAGGATCATGTCAATGTCGCAGGAAATTTGTCTACACTTGATAATCGCAGAGCCTGGGAGGATTCGTTCTGCAATTATTACCTCCGACCAGTATTTCAGGATATCGACAATGAGCTTGAAGCATGTCAGGCGGTCGTTAGCGAGGCTGACCGGCTTACGAGTGCTCCATTAACCAAGTATGTCTTGTCATGCATTACTGCATATTGCTTTCATTTCAAACACACTCTTTCTTGGGACAAGGTCAGGCATTGAAAGCGGTTGATTTCTCTGCCTTGTAGCACCGGCGTTGGTGTGGCAGCCATCCAATAAATTCATTGATGCGACATATGCCAAACTAAAACCAATGCCTTATTCATTTATAGACTTTTGCAAGATGTACCATCAGAAGACGATGAAGAAAGAAACAATTGTTGGGAAAACCCTAACCTGTGGACTGTTGTAGAACACAAAGGCATTCAGCATCTGAGCCAGGTCCTGCAAGATGCAATGGATAAGTCTGAAGGTAGCGTTCGCTAGAAGCATTACTGTGCGTGACTTGATAATTATATTGTAAAGAAGATCACCACAGATTTAGCGTCCAGCCTTAGTTTATTAAGAATTAAAACATTCACTAGCTTTCGGAGCTCCGCTCCTTCATCAGGTGAAGATGGAATGAATCGTAAATAGTAATAGCACAATTTGAATTAAAACAGAATAATAGATATTGTGACGTCATAGAGCGGGTAAATGAATGAACCAATTATATCACAGCTGAGGTGGGCACAGGAGAGAGGGCGGGCGAGTAGGCGATGGAGGTGGAGAAAGCTTGTGGATAGGAGCCACTGGATGTTGATAATTATAGATATAGTGAGCAATGAAATTTTCATTAGGAAAAGTTCTTCGCATCCTTTTGAAGTCTACGAGCATCAGATACTTGAAGCATCTACAAGATGTTCTGACTCTTCAACGAAAAATGGTGGAAAGGTATGGATTGGAAATGATCAAACAAAGAAGCTCATTGAGCTTAGCCAAGACGATCTTAATTCAGATCGCCTTGCGTTTAGCCCAAGCAACACATTACGTACCAGTGTTGTTTGTGACCAAGTCATTTTGCTAACTCGGTAATTTTATGAAATCGACAATTGTTATTGCTCTTATTTTTGTTGAAAATGTTAAATTCCACTGTGCTCCCATATCATATGGCATTTTTTCATCTTTGAAAATATGCTTTGCAGTACAAAACTTGAATATTCCGCGCAGTAGCACATTCATTTTGTATTAAAAGTAATATGTTTCTCGAAGCTTTCATATGTAGAACTTCATACTAATTTGGTTTGTGTTGTATCTGAAACAATTTAATTCCGAGCCTCGATACAGTCGAGTCATTGATCTGTGCCATCATCACACCGTTGGGTTCTGTTTATGCTGCTATTGATGCAAGCTGCTAGATGTTTGGTTGGTGCATTATAAGCGAATTTACAGTCAGCTGTTTTCGTGATGTAATGTTGAGGTTGTCGGTGTAGTTCATTGGACGTATTCCAAACCATCGCATACCTATGGCATTGAAGATGATATCTGCAGCATCGCTTGTTGGTGAACAGCAAATTGAAGATAGTTTTTGATAGGTCTGAAACAGTAACGGCACACTCTTCATTCAAATGTTGTCGGCGCATACATGATCAATGGTAAAAATTCCCAGCCAAGGTCTATCCCTTATCTCCTCAAGGACATCCATATAGTAGAGCGTGTTCAACGGGCCTTTACTAAACGTATACCTGGCCTGGGCCATTTGTCTTACGAACAGTGTTTAGCATTGCTAGCCATACCTTGAGTTACATCACCAATGAAGAGATATGGTCATAGTGTATGAAATCCTCCACGTGCTCTAGGTCCAACCTGTACATGCTTCGACTACCTCTTGCCTGCTGTCATTGCCCAAAGCACTCCTTTTCTGTCAGAGTCATAATTACTTGGAATTCTCTTCCTCTTAGTGTTGTTGACTCGCCCACTGTCTGACTTCTCAATACCAATCTATCAAATTTTATCAAGGGGGGATACGATAGCCACATTCTGCTCATCTTCTTCTTACTGACTTTTTGCGGCTCTTTATGCTGAAGTATGTGATCCTTAGGGTGATGCATGAATATGCAAATACAAATCATAGGCAACAAGGGATCCCAGCATAAAAAACATACCCAAATCATTTGCAAGACTTCCACTTAATGTATAAGCATGGAAAATCAAAGGCAGAGGTAGACACCGCAAACAGTGAAGGAAGTTGACTTTTTTTCTATCATCACATGTTGTCATCTATCTCGATATAACACATTTTATAACAAACCAAAGTCTTAAAACTTTTTCTCATAACATTTGGTGATCCTGCATATCTGAAATCATTGTATCTGGTCCATTTACTTCTGGTGCCTATGGTCAAACCTGAAACGTTTTCCAGGTATCGGTTTAAACTGGACCTGTCTGATGCCGAAAACATGACTTTGAGAAATCATATCGAACGGGAGAATGTTACAGACGAAGAGCCGTTGAAAAGATACTGTGAAGCTTGGAATGAGGTAGGCCAATTCCAAACAGTGATAATTTTGCTTGTGTTTGGTAGAATGGAATGTAGGTGGTTTGGTGCTCCTATAACCAACTAGTTGGCTCAGTGGGTTGGGAGCCTTGCACTCGTCCGTAAGGTTGATGCTTAAGATCCCCGCCAGCCACATGAAAGCTAGGAAAGGAAAGAACAGTTCATTAGTCTGTCCATATTCGATTTTTGCGCTGCATTTCATACACTCACGTGATACACAGACACATTACTGGTGCCAGATAAGGAGGCACCGAAGGATCCACAAGTCTATCGAAGTCAAGCGCCCCACCTCCGCACTATCCTCTTCGCACAGGAATTGATGACATGGTCTGCGGTTTGCTCCTTAGCACCATACTCGCATGCTGCACTGGCACGAGACCCATTTATGGATTGACGACTTGAGCATCCTACCCCTGCTCTAAGTCGATTGAAGCACGTCTACCGTCCACGCTAGACACAGCAGTTTGAAGCCGGTTGTGGATGCTTCAGGGGTGGGGAAGTAGTGCTTGCTAAATGGGACAACGATTTCGATAGTCGTAAATGAATGAATATGGAGATCCTGCCTGATATTCATAATTTTGCCGTTACCGGCCGGCATCTAGTTCCGAAGCCCTGAATCAACTACCATTGAGATCAAGGGGTCAATTTTATAGTTATCTTATCACTAACATAAATTTTGATTTTTCATAATGATTGGGTTGCTGACCTACTATGTGTTTTGAGTATCTATGTAAAACAGTCAAACAATTTCTTGTTACAGCTTTCTTCCCATCTGAAACCTATCGCACCGAACTTTTTGGTCGATCATTTTGATCAACTTTCTTTGGATAGTCCATTGTGCATGGTTTTACCGAGTCTCCGAGGCAAAGGACAATGCGCAAAACTTTTCGCAGAGTTTTTAATTGATATCCAGAACAACTTCCTCTCTGAATGCATGGCTGTGATAAAGCCTTTACAACAGTAAGCAGTTTATAAGCACTCTACAATTGTTTATAGCAGGCCTACAGGTATGGGCGGCCCGTCTAGTCCACATGTTATAGATTGCTATCGTTGGTACCTTCCTCGCATACTGATTCTGGGCATGCCACCTTGCAATTTGTAAAGATTAATAAACCAATCCGTCCACCCATCCACTTGTGCAATTCCACCTAGGTGTAAAATGTTGTGACTAGTGACAGTAGGCCTACCTGCTGACCTTTGCTATTAAGTGAGGCGTACTGGAAGAGAGGGTGAGGGAAGTTATATATACTTGAGTAGAATGGGGATGTAGGCCTGGTCACAAGACCACGCGAACACTCCTTGGAGACCTACAGTGGCGCAGCAGACTTGACCGACGACAAGTGGAGGTCTGAGTGGGAACATAAAAACATGCCACTCCACGTCTACTTCCCCACCCCAAAGCGTTCCTGGCCGGCTTCAACCTGCCGCATCTAGTATGGACACGTCTCAACCGACTCAGAACAGGGGTGGTATGCTTCAAGTCTTCCCGCCAGAAATGGCGCCAAGCGGCGTGACTGGTCTGAATAGCCTAGACGAGGCCACAAAACAGTGGCTATGCTGTGGCTGCCCTGATGTTTAGTTCAACGAAAAGAAAAGTAGATAAAGCTAATCTAAAGAAGAAGGCAGAAGGAAAGAGATTAGCTGGTATGAGGAATTGATGATGTAGGAATGAGACAGAACTATAATTATATGTCCTGAAAAGGCTTAGCTTGTCAATCACACCTGGTAAAGGAAAACAATGCAGACCTTGCAGGAGATATGCAGATGTAATGAAGCGAATTATGATGAAGTAGTGACAGATGGATGGTGAAGGAAAAACTGGGTCAAGTTATTATTCTTAGTGGGCAAAGGGTCCTTGCTCAGCCCAACTTGACTTGCGTACAACACGCCTTAGAATGACAACGCCTTTTGTCAAACAATGTTATAAATCTACTTGTTTCATGGAAACAGCTGCTTCGTTGATAGTATAACTAAGTTTGTCTTCTATTTCAGGTTGAAAGAGCTTGACGTTCAGCTATTGTCCGTGAATGACATAGTGGTTCTGGACAAAGAAAAGGATTTGGCCCAATTAATTGATATGCATTCCAGTTACAAAATTACTGTTGATCATGAGAATGGTAGGCAACACAGGACTACATACAACTTCGAAGCTCTTGAAAAACAGGTAGAGAAATAGATAGGGCATATACCATTAAAGTGTGTTCAATACAGATATTTTCTCTTTTGTGTCACTGTACACTGTACAGTATGCAATTTACGTACATTCTAATTGCACTGCTTGTTGTAGCCGCAAGAACTCGTGCAACTGACTCTTGTGTATATTAGATGGAGTTGTCACAGTAGGCTTGCTACAAAGTACGCCTATATACAATTCTCAGCACGTTAGCTCCGGTCTTTTAGACTTGATTACAGATTATTAATCGGTGATGTAGCCTATGTGCGATAAGTAAAAGATGAAAGCATTTCTTGAAAGTGCACCATGCTTGTTTAATTCAATGCAGGCAACTTTGATTGTAAATGCCAAGTCTGCAATCGATCCCTTCATCCTAGTGTTGAAGCACTGGCACTACTACCAGATATTTGAAGTCATGAAGTTGCATTCACATCAAACGATTTGCCAGTCAGCTGAGCTGTCAAGACATCATTGAGTGCTTGCTAGCGTTCACTCGGGGAGGGGGTCCTTTTTGGCAATTTGCATTGTGCAATCATAGTAAGCATCGCGAACAACTGTAGGCCTACTAGTTAACTATTTACTAATGTCGAAAAGTCAACTCTTTTGCAGTTATAAATAGTGTCAAATGCAAGTGACACTATCTGCATTTTGATGAATATTTTGAATGGCATACATATCGTCGTTACATGTAGGCCTATTCGCGAATATCGGCGAAGCGAATAGTTGGCTTACTCATCCCTACTGAAGTTATATCAATTGGTTTCTTTGTCCAGTTCACTCATGGTGTAATCCTACAGGCACTTAAATATTCATAATTATACTCCATATATCAGAATAAAACTGTAAAAAAGATAGTAGAGCTAATGCCGGACGATCCAGAGAGTAATAGATAAGTATAAGTCGCCACAGATTTATCCATCGTCACCTGGTGAGGGAACGGATCTCCAAAAACTTACTATATTCCAATAAATTGAACTGTACGCTCGACGAATGACTTATTCTATTCTGTATTAATAAAAATGTATGCATCTATTTATTCACCACTCTTGATTACCATCAACTTCCAATCCTCACAGGTCAGGGAAAGGTATGTTTTATGCAAGAAAATGATCCAGAAAAATGTAAGTACAGAAGAACTACAGGTGTTATTATTATTTTTCACCTCACTCACATTGTGAGTTTGCTTTTTTTGTTTAGACTCTTCCCAATATCCAATACCTACAAGATGTCGGTATTGGCGCTGAGTGGAAGGAACTAGAATCGACTATGCAGGTCAGTAACGACTATGGTATTTTGTGTTTTCGAGATTTTATAAAATTGTAGTTCATTGTAGCCTATTTTCACTAGAACTGTGGACAAAATATTTATCCAAGTTAAATCACAATTTTAAAAACAGCAAACTCAATTGTCAATCGTTTGAAGAATACAAAACGAAGTAGTTGGGTGTATGTTTTCAGATTACAGTAATACCAAGCAACCTATTCGACTAGTGGGCAACATTGGATTCGAACCTTTGAAAATAGGGCCCATATCTGTCATGTACACAAGGCATGACCAATTGACCAGCGACATGCCGATTTCAGTTCAATACTCTTCGTGCAGGGTGGAATGCATTATGATAGCAAATTAACAAGGCATAGTCATGTAATATTTGCAATATCGGACGGAGTTTTGCCTGTGCGCATTTGGCCTGCTTAGTTGACGCATATCTGGTTAAAAGTGTTTGTACAAAATCTGATGTCGATTTTAGAAAAAAGGGGGAGAAAAATTTGGTAGGGCCTTTACGTGTTCTACAAAATTAAATAAGCAGTTATATTCTTCTAATTAACAGAATTTCTTTCCTGTTGCAGGTGCCGCTCAGTGCCAAATTATGCCAAGATATCGATGCCGCAGTTGAAAAATCTCACTCTTCGGATGTCTGTGAAAGAATAAGAACACTGACAAATGCTATTCGGTTTCTGTCTATGGTAAATGTCTCAATTCCTCAATACCAACTACAATGGGTGATGTGTGAATAATCCAGAACACTGGTTCTCAACCTTTTCACTACGGTGGACGGGTAACTTCATTCGTCATTCCCCATAGACCAATTTCTAAACACATCATTCCTAAAAAAATACCACCACTTTAGCATATAGCCTATCGCCGCATTTACACGCCCCTACGAATACTGCACAAGCAATGCTGTTTCGATGACACTTCGCTACATTCACGCAAAGGGCAATCTGGAACATATTTATAGCTTCAGGAAATGACACAATCGTTAATTTCGCGATGCATGGCTCGCACAATTAGTTTAGTGGAATATTCTGGTTGAAATACACATGCTGTCTGTGGACCAGCTCTTGGGAACCACTGTTGCAGCCCATTCCAAGGATGGTCTATATGATTAAGCCCAATATTAACCCTAAGCAGAATGATACATGGGTTTGCACTCCAGTAGTATTCAATGGGCGGACAAGGGTAAACACAGATTAGGATTTGTTCCTTAGGTTGAGTAGTTGACATGTGACATTGGCATGGACAGGAGTAGGTGCATAGTTTGTGTAAGAATTGATGGGCCTTTTCGACAAGACAAATTCTTCGTAACGGGTGAGGGGTCCCGAATAGCTAAAGCAGTAGAGGCTGCCTGTACTTGAAAGTCCTGTTGCTTGTTTTTCGCCATGCTGAATTGAGTGTGTATGCTATTGATTTTGGTGAGTTTGATTCAGCTGATTGTGACTTGGGAGATCGGCACTTACCCATGAGGTTGGTTGTTCTATTTCCACAAAAGGTGAGGAAATGAAGACAAATACCAGAGTGGTGCTACACGCCGATGTGTGGTGCCTTCTTGTTGAAGTCTACAGTATTTGCTCATTTTGCTTACGCTGTGCAGTCTGCGGACGTACGGTGGCAGCAAAAAAAATGAAACGCTTAGCTGCAGCCCATCCCATGCTCAAAATACCCCTGCGTATTTGGAAGTGAAGTTTGCGACAGGGAACATCTGAAGTAAAATCACTGCCAAATCATGAGTAGTTTGTTGCAGGAAGTGCATGAAGTGCTGAATAACAGGACAACGTTTTGTATTGATATGCAGGTCAAGGTTGATCCCGAAAAGTCACTTCATGAATTCCTCGAGAAAGATTTAAAATTACCGCTGTCACGATCTGCCGTCATTCCGAGAGAAGTTCAACTTATGCATGTTCTGTCACTCTACAACCGACTTACATGGCACAAAGCTGTCATACTTGTCAAACAGGGTCATAACCCTTATAAGGAAGCATTATCGTTGGGTAAGTTCTAAAATCTTAACTATAGGCCACATTCCAAATACGCGGATACTGTATGAAGTTATTGGTATCTGTAATTAACAGCGCCATAAACTTTTCCAAGTTGTTGAAACCTATGTGCATAGTATAAAAGCTATACACATATGATCGGTATGGAAGGAATACACCAGAATACCAGTTAATCAATCACTATTTCAAACCTTTATATCGTAAAGAAGATCAACAAAGATTTAAAGTCCAGCCGGACGTTGATCTTCTTTACAATATTTATTTATCGTCCGCCGACGGCTCCACTGTTTTCTTCAAACCTTACTGTAGTAAGTTTCTTCCTTGCATCTTCAAATCACGCATGTTATTCATTTAGTTACGCAAGAGGATATCCAGGAATATTTACTTTACGAGACAAGAGAATCGTTTGAGCGTGTCGATGTCGTTAAACTTCAACAAACGCTCAACGAAATGCTGATTACAGGAACTGCAATCGATGATGCCAATTGGAGGTAACGTAAATTTATTATATGTTGTTATTGTTACAGCTTTCTTAGAGTTTAGTCTTGTCGAAATATATATCAAATTTGACACTTTAACTTATATAGATATATGGCTAACTGTATTCCGATCCGGGTTCAATTTCCAACCCAGGTAAACCAAAGATTCTTAAAGTGGTATCTGTTAATTCTCGGCTTGGCAGTCAGTATCAGGCTGACCAGGGAAGCGGGGGCTTGAGGCCTGGCGTACGCGATCTGAGATGTTCAAAACGCCATAAATGTAATGCAACAACAACAACAGCTCCTGTACTCACGGAACGTGCGAGGTTAGGGCGGGTTGGTTAGTGTTATTTTGAAGCACTCATCGCCACACATTTACGTCACAAAATACACTGCACACTGACAGCACTGTCCATATCAGCCGTGCGTCATCGGCGATGGTTCTTGGTTTGTATTTGACTGAAAGTAGGTGTTTTATTAGTGCAATAAAATTCCTCATCATCAGTCTCATAACTGCAACTGTGTTAATTGACTAAAAATCCGATATTTCCATCATAGCTTAGTGGAGGATGTCTTTCCTAACTTGGACGGCGAGGACGATGCATGGTTTGAAAAGCTTCCTAAAGATTTATGCAACAAACACATCACCCATCTTTTCAAAGAAACTGTTATGCACAATGCAGATGACTGATTTCTCCAAATAAAGTCACTCCGAAACCGTTGATGTGTTAACCTTGTGTTGTTTTGACAATAATTATGATATTTGATGTGGGTACAGGGTATGTATATCCATCCGTATGCTCCAAAAAAAAGGGGCTTTGAGTTGACAAATTCATACTATGGATTAATGGAAGGAAATCCTCTTTCATATAATTTCATTGTTTAAAGATTTCTTCAAGACAATTTTTAAAATGCATATGCCGGTTTTGTGAAACTTTACTAGTTAGTAACCAATTGTGTCATATTCCCTACTCAAGTCATTTTTATAAAGACCAACTTAATTTGCAAGAGTTGTTGATAAACTTCTTCAATATGCATTACTAGGCGCTTCAATTGCAATTTATGTATTGAGTCTCGGTTACCTTAGAAATGTTTCTGCCTTAATACTTTCCATATGTGCTGTTAATTTATTGAATGACATTTCAGTAATGCACCTCCATAGCGCCATGACATATCGAATCTTATCACCTATTTTCTGCATTTTGTAAAATTTTGTTGTGTGACTTGATCCCATGCATCCCCTGACGTCTGAAGGTCAGTGCAAGTTGGGCCATTCCAGATGCTAAAATATTCGATTCACTGTTTTGAATTTCCGCTATGATAACCAATCTCATTGTTGTAGTTAAGAGAGGTCCAAACCTCGGCAAATAAATCTTCTGCAGTCAGGAAATTCAATTGACTATTGCATCCACGCGTGCGAGCTACCGTATCTTGCCTCATAACCGGTCGTACACCAGTAGTTAGTACGTCGAATTATGACCTAGTCCTACTTTAAAGTACGATCTTCTTGTCAACATTTTTTGCTATGGATCTGATTTCAGATTCCCTAGACCTGTCCGAAATAGGCTCTTCCTTTTCATGGGCAGTACCTACATGACGGTAAACATCATCGAAAAAGATGACACTCCGTGCACATCAGATCACACATATTTTCCTGATTCAACGACGGCAATAGTGAGATGGAAATGCTACAAGAGTCATGAATCAAAAGCAGGCAAGGAGTATTGCTAACATACAGGATTTCACACACACACACATCTGTGGATCAATCGTTTATCCAGAATTTCCTTTCTTGTATGCTACACCTGATGCCAAGGTTTGTGACGGGTCCAGATTTTGGGCTTTTAGAAATAAAGTGCCCATATTCGACCCGTAATTCAACGATACCAGAAGCAGTTGGTAAAGGCACGATACAATCAATGACTTCAGGAAGAAGGCCTACTTGTTATGGAAATTCCTTTGCCCTATGGTCATCAAGTGAACATCGCTTTTAAGTTCGCCGCCACCGGGGCACTCTGGTAGTGTATTCTACAAGAGATGTGACTATTATTAGAATATACGCTGACATTTCTGTAATGGACGATATGCTTTTGTCTTTCTGAATATGACTGCACTGTTCCGTTATGCCTATTTTTCTCCGAAATCCTGCTTAGCAATAAATACGACCATGTAGGCTATTCGCATTGTTTACACGAACTGAAAGTTCTACATCTTCACAGACACATACGCAACAAGGATACGTATAATATAGTAAAAGATAATAGCTAACCGGCCGCTGTAGTATTCATTTGTTGGTTTTTGATTGTAAACTCAACATCTGTCACGGTGGTTTCAAAGAAGTGCACATTCAACCTCAATGGTTTGCTCGTCACGCACATGGCGCTTCTCGAAGATTCTCTTCAATGCGCCGGCGGCCGTCACGTTGTAAGGAGGTCTGCGTTATCCTTCTGTCTGTCGTTTTATTCTAGAATATTGCCAGCGATTCTTTAACAGTTACCTAGCATTAGCGATAGTTTCTGCGACCTGTCTTATTCTTGCAATAAAGAGAGCGTTGACACGGAGCTGATCGTATTCAATACGAAGTAATCGTGCGTAGACATTAACGACTGTCAGTAGCATGTCTTCTAGTTGCATTCTGATACACTGCAGTCTGTTGTTGATATCGTTCTCGCTCTTAGTTACATAATGTAGGCTACATACCAAATATCCACTAGTATTGTAGTTTCTGCATATTTACGGTTCAGGTTTATGCAGTTCGTGTAGGCTGTGCTGTTACTGTCTCTGTATCTCTTTTTATCAGTTGTTCTTGGGGTGCTGTGCCGAGGTCGTTCCTGTTCTGCTTCGGATTCCGACATTTGGAGATCATGGGTTAATACAGATTGCTTGTGTGTGACGTCAATCATAATTTTTTTTTGGATTTTAACGTTTTCTAGTATGTCCATAGGCGGAAACTTACTGGGTGGCAGGGTGGCGACGCCACCCCGTCGCCGCAAGATGCTGATTACGCCATAAATTTTATATAACCAAGTTAAACGTATATGAAACTCTCTACCAACCATTACCAACGCGTATCGTCACGCCACGAGTCGAGCGGCCGACGCATCTTTAATGCGTCGCAGTAAATAGGTTGTAACGAACTTAGGCGGAGAGTGGTATGACGTGTTTCACTTCGTAGCGGATTACTGAAATACTAGTCGAGGAGAGAGTTCTTGGATTATTATTGTCTCCAATTAAGACGCGCAAACCCATGTCAATAAACGGTACTACGGCATACATGGAATTTCGATAGTAAATGCCTTCTCTTGACTGGCAGTCATATGAGGCCTGTCCGCGAAGCGTAAACAACTACGAACAGGAAAACTACTTCGGACGCATAAACGACTGCGGGCGGTCAGTCATTTTGACCACCAGGCCATGTGAGTGATGTGACCGTCACAATAACCACGTCCACATAGCGCAAACACCTAAATAGGCATTTAATCCCATTGATGGATTCTGTTTTCCGCTTGTTTCTTTACGTCGTACGGATAGCGCCTTCATTCTGGGCAACGATTTGCGAATACGCGAGCAAGAAGCACGCGTTCGTTCGCAAACCCGCTAGTTTCCGTATTTGAACATCCGGATGTTTCATTTCCTGTTTACGACATAGCGTGAACCGTTCTATAGCGGCGCCGCCTAGTCTGGCGATGCCACAAATACTGTAACATCAGGATGAATCCAACGCCGCGCTGCCCCAGATTGTGAACATGAGAAATAGCGCAAGTCCGATTTGCGTAACAGGCGCGCTGTTTCGAAATAGTGAGACTGATATTGTACCCGCTGGTGATGTTACGTCGCTTTGAGCGCGGCGTGACCACTTCACACAAATTGATGGTTAGTTGATACAAATGAATACATAATTATATGCCAGGGATGTAAAAAATTTCAAAATAAGGGTGGGGGTCCAACCGTAAAAACTCTTTCATCTCTAGCGCCACCACATAGTGACGATTTCGGAGATTCACCGGTTCACGTGACCTCGCCGCCACCCCGTAAAAAAAAAAAACTTTCCACCTATGAGTATGTCCATTAGTGTTTTTGAGGAAACTGTTTCTTCATCTGAAGGTACGTCTTCTATAATCTAGTAGGTTGCAGTGCCTGTCTTTACAGGTGTCGCCTTCCTGTCTTCTAACCTTGGCTTTCTGTGGTTTCTTCTTCCTTTTGGCGTGAGGTTAGTCTGCGTTTTTTTTCACGTCGTAGTCGTCGCCCGTTCTATCAACTATTTTCCCGATTTCTATCCGTGTTGTTTGTTGATTGTAGGTTTCTAATGTTCGTTGTAGGTTCTCTTCTTCGTGTCTGATTAGAGTCTCGGTTTTCGTTAATTGGATCTTCGTTTGTAGCATCGTACCAGTTCTCCGTGTATGCCCATAGGTTTATGTGTAATTTTCATGCTTCTACTCGGCGTGTGTTGGTTGTAGGTTTTCTACTCTCTGTCTGATCGGTTTCTCGTATTTCGTTGATTGGTTCTTCGTTAGTGACGTCATTAATTATTTTTTCGTTTTCAGTTTGTTGATTGTCTATTTCGATTCTTTGCGTGTTGGTCGATGGTTTTCTTCTTCCTGTTTGATTAGAGTTCCGATTTTCTTTAATTGTATCTTAGTTTGTAGCGTCGTACCAGTTTACGCCCGTATCTGTTCTTGTGATCGTTTGCGCTACAGTTTGTCTTATTTCGTTATTTGGACATGATTTTTGTTTGTGTCCTTCCTGTTTGCAAAACCTACATACAATTTTACCTTGACACTCTCTGGCGTTGTGTCCATCCTTGAGGCATTTTGTGCAGGTCTTCCCGTAAATGTTCTCCGCAATAGTCATTTTACAGATATATCCATCAATGTTGGCATAATCCGGCATTTTGGTGGCGTCGAAGTCCTCCACCCAAGCATTTGTATTTCCATTATATATGCTCGTGTTTTTTCTGTAGACCCTTGTCATATTAATAATGTTTCCAAAATTATATGCATTCAGGGCTTTTATGGCATTAGGTTTCGTTGTTTCCGTTGGAATTCCTCGGATTATAATATGCTTACTTTGTTTTCTTGGTAGCTCAAATGTAATCGTCCCGTGTTCAGTTCTTATTTGGTTGTTGATAGTCGTCAGAAATTCTTCCCTCGTAATTTTTCCATCCTTGCCAATATCTTTCAGGGCCATCAGCCATATCCCTGGTCGAAGGCTGTAAAAGGACTCGATAGAGCCTATGTGAGGTTCGATTTTTGCGTCACTAGCAATAGTATTCCATATATCCGTGTCTTTGACATCCTGTCCGCATTTTAAATATAGAGTCCGAGGCCTGTCATGTGCAGGCTTTTTGTATTCTGTTCTACTTTTCTTTGTAATCCCAGTGAGGTCGCCATAATGCTTCCTCTCGCGTTACATTTATGCAGTAACACGTAAGGTGTTATCAAGAGTAATCAAACAGTCTAATTCAGCTAACGCTGTCTGCTTCGTTCGCCTCAAGATTTTATTACAATTCAAATAATAATTTTCATACATCACATACTTTTCACTCATTACTAGCGTTGTGTCAGAGTTGTCGGTTTCATCGTTTGATTCTGTTGGGTTTTCTGTTTCCGTCTCCGACATGCTAGCTTCAATATCAATTCGAGTATTTACGTCTTTTCCTCTAGCTCTATTTATAATGCCTTTTAATATCGTCGTTGGTAGATTGACATTTGCAATGTCGATATCTCCGTGTATACTCATAGGTTTATTTGTAATTTTCATTGGGGTTAAGTTCTTAGATGTATAAACATCTGTCCTCGGTCTTTTTGTTATTTGCCTACTTACTGTTTGCTTCTTCGTTGTTTCTATTCGTCGTGTGTTGATTTCAGGTTTTTTTCTCTCTGTCTGATCTGTTTCTCGTATTTCGTTGATTGGTTCTTCGTTAGTGACGTCATTAATTGAATTAGAGTTCCGATTTTCGTTAATTGTATCTTCGTTTGTAGCGTCGTACCAGTTTACGCCCGTATCTGTTCTTGTGGTCGTTTGCGCTACAGTTTGTCTTATTTCGTTATTTGGACATGATTTTTGTTTGTGTCCTTCCTGTTTGCAAAACCTACAAACAATTTCACTTTGGCATTCTCTTGTGTTATGTCCATCTTTGAGGCACTTTGTACAGGTTTTCCCATAAATGTCTTCCGCGGTATTGATCTTACATATATATCCATCGACGTTGGCATATACAGGCATTTTGGTGGCGTCGAAGTTCTCCACCCATGCATTTGTATTTCCGTTATATATATTACTGTTTTTCCAATATACTCTTGTCATATTAATAACGTTACCAAAATTATATGCATTCAATGCTTTTATGGCATTTTGTTTTGATGTTTCTGTTGGTATTCCTCGGATTATGATGTGCTTACTTGGTTTTCTTGGTAGTTCGAATGTAATGGTTCCATGTTCCGTTCTTATTTGGTTGTTAATATTCTTTAGTAATTGCTCCCTAGTAATTTTTCCATCCTTGTTAGTGTCTTTTAAGGCCATCAGCCATATCCCTGGTCGAAGGTTGTAAAATGACTCGATAGAGTTCATGTAAGGTTCGATTTTTGCGTCACTAGCAATAGCATTCCATATATCCATGTTTTGTACATCCTGTCCGCATTTTAAATACATAGTCCGAGGTCTGTCATGAGCCTGTTTTCTGTATTCTGTTACTCCTTTCTTTGTTATTCCTGAGTAGGTCGCCATAGTGCTTCCTCTCGCGCTCGTCACACTGCAACACGTAAGGTGTTGTCAAGAGTAATCAGTCTAATTAGGCTAACGCTGTCTGCTTGGTTCGTCTTAATAACCAAATACTCTGCTTCGTTCGCCTCAAGATTTTATTACAATTCAAATAATAATTTTCATACATCAAATACTTTTACATAATGTTCTTTATCTATAGCCTATATGGTTTATCACAAAAAAACTCAATAACGGCCCACATAATTATCTGTTGTATTCTTTTGCCGTTACTATCGTTTTTCTACTGGTTATATCGACTTTATGCAAATTAGGTGTTTTTGGTCATTTTTCTCGCCTGTCTCACCGGTGAGACACCCTACGGGTATATATAGGGGTTTTGTGACGGAATATTCTGGTTTTTAGTGAGGTGCAGATAGTATCGTCAGTATCGGTAGTCCTATTCATATTTATATAGGTGTTCAGTTTCAAACGTGCAGAAAGATTTGAAATTTTGCTAGTATCAGAAGGCTTATCATACAGCAGGGTATTGCAGAATTTTCATAAATCGTATACTTGAAAGGTATGAAGTTCGTGTTCTTTTTTATATCTTTCATGTTGTTGTCTCATCTTGAATTGCTTCCGTCATGATTTCTAGAAGGTCGTCGTCATCGGCATATGCGTTATTCAAATGTAATTTCATGTTCCATAGGAATATCACTCTTTTTGCTTTCATGTATTGTTTGATAACTTTTCCACTGTGTTCTTTGTTATAGGTATTTTTGTAGATTTCTTCTGGTGATATATTAATGGCTTGATTTGTTTGGCTTTCCAGTTGTTTTCTGATCTCCTCAAATATATATCTAGTTGCTTCGCATTTTGTGAATAAGTGTTTCATGGTATCATTTTCTTTTCCACAAAGTAAACAATTGAGTTTAAGTCTTCTTTGATTTGTCGCGTTTCTAGTCCATCCAGCCCTTTGTTTCCTGGAACCCGTAAAATAAGCTTCGTTACAAATTCTGTATGATATCGTTCTGTCAAGGTTGGTACATTTGTTTACAACTTGGTTTGTCATTAGCCAGATTTCTTTCCAATTCTCTGTTGGTCTTTTGTGGTCCTTGTAGTTTGTGTTTATTAGTTGTCTATACGCTTCTCTGTTTGATAGTTCCTCCGGTTTAACATTTGCGGTTTTTGCCATGTTTTCATAAAGTTCCAGGTCTTCTTTCCAGTTGTCGCTTGGTTTCATTCTGTGTGGTGTTGCATTGCTGTATATTCCAGGTTTTATTTGTCTAATTCTTGTTCCAATGTTGTACTTTGCTTCAATTCTCCATATGTCGTTTTCTTGATTTGTTGCTATGAGGCGTCGCATTCTTCGTAAACGTTCTATTTGCGTTGATGTATACAGGTCTGGCATATCGATGCCACCGTTGTCTTTTGTCTGTATTAATGTGAGTCTAGATTTAGCTTCGATTTTCTCAGGATGCCATAGGAATTTGTAGATTATTGAGTCCAAAATTTTAATTTGTTTCTTTCTTAATATTGTGCCTTTCGATGCGTAGGTGATCACCGGTATTATTGTCGCTTTTATTGCAGCAATCTTGCCCATCCATGTCAAATTTCTCTCTTGTAGGTTCATGATTCTATGTTCAATTTTATCTTTTAACTGCTTGTAGGTGTTTTGGTTTCCTTTAGATCCGTAGTGTATTCCTAATATTTTGACCGTGTGTCCAGCATACTTTTCAAACGGTGTTCCTGTTATTGCCTTTGTTGCTGGACCATTTACTGGCAGTATTTCTGTCTTTTGTTCGTTGATTTCCTGCCCTGTAGCTTTTTTGTAATTTTCGTATTCCTTGAATATTTCCCCAATGGACTGTATTCCTCTTGTTGTTATCGTTGTATCGTCGACATATTGGTCAAGTTTATGTGTTCTACCGGCAATTTTAATCCCTTGTATTTTCTCGTTTTTCATGATCTTCCTTGCAAGTGACTCCATCGCAATTGCATATAATGTCATAGAGAGTGGACAGCCTTGGCGTATTCCTCTTGTTACGGGTATATCCTTTGTTCGTATGCCATTTATTTCGATCGTACATTCTGCTTCACGGTACGTTTCTTGTATGATACTTTGAATTTTAGGGTGCACTTTTAATCTCGTCATTGTTGCAAATAGCATTTTTTGATTGATCATGTCGAATGCTTTTTTACTGTCGATTGCTACTATAAAAGTGTCTGTTGTTCTTTCTCCTGCGTAGTCCAGTATTGCTCTAATGTTGCTGTGTACATCGTCTATCGTTCTTTCAGGTATCGAACCTTTTTGTGTATTGCCGAGTTTGTCCTTTATATCTTCTTTTATTCTTTCATTTACTATGGTGGCCATTATTTTGTAGTCCACGTTCAGTAGTGATATGGGTCTATAGTTTGCTAATTGGGTTTTGTCTCCTTTTTTATGTACTAGTGTAATCTTTGCTTTATTCCAGCTTTTTGGAATTTTGTTGAATAGTAGCGCGTTGTTTATTACTTGTGTCAGTTCTGTTCTGATTGCTTTCCAAAATGTTACATAAAATTCTTTTGTTAGCCCGTCTAGTCCAGGGGATTTTTCGTTTTTCATGCTTTTAAGTATTTGACAAATATAGCTTTCGTTTAGCATACTGTCATATATAGTATCTGTCACCTCTTCGCTTTCATATTCTGGTATCTGGTTCAGGTAATCCTCCTGTAACTGCTCATTTTCGTTTGGTGTTTTTGTCCATAGTTTGCAGTAGAACTCATGGATAAGGTGCAGTATTTTGTCTTTTTCGGTTGTTTTGGATCCGTTGTTAAGTTGCAATTCCTTGATAGCCGTTTTTGTAGTTCGTTTTCGGAGTTTTCTCCAAAATGCTCTTATTGATGTCTCTTGATCTTCATATTTATCTTCATTGTTTGTTATTCGTAGTTTTTCGCTTTTTAAGTAAGCATTCGAACTTTGATTCGCTGCGTCTTGCTCTTTTCGATACTTTTGGTAGCTTATACTCGTCTTTTTAATTTTATGTTTTGTGTCATCCCACCATTCTTGTAGCGTTAAATATTGGTCTTTTTTGCATTTCTGTGTTTCAATCACGTTTTCAATTATATCCCTGTACTTCTTGTCTGAGTCAAGTGACTTGATGTATTTCCAACTTTTTATTCCGCAAGTTTTCATTCTTTCTTTTTTCTTGATTATGATAATTGGACTAAGTTGGTGGTCTGCTACTTTATTTTCTTCGTGTCTTGCTTCAAGGATTTCGGGCATGATTTCCGCTGAAACGTAAATTCTGTCGATTCTCCTCGCTCCGTTTTGTTTATTGTATGTGTATACTTGCTTGTTCTTGTACTTTATTCTAAAGGCATCTTTTAGATCGATGTTCTCTATGATTGCTTGTAGTGTTGTTGTTGACCGGTCTCTTGTAAAACCGTTCTTGTTTAGAGTATCAATAGGATACAATATCGTGTTAAAGTCTCCTGCAATTATAATATGTGAATCAATATTTTCGGTTATGTCCCGCATTCTGTTAAAATATTTCGTCCGCTCTGAGGTCATCCTGACACTTGTTCCAGCTGGTGCGTAGACATTAAAGATTGTAAGTGGCATTTCTTCTAGGTTCATTCTAATACTCTGCAGTCTGTTGTTGACATCATTCTCGCTTTTAGTTATATAATGTACATACCCAATATCCACTAGTATTGCAGTTCCTGCATAGTTTCGGTTTGAATTTATACAGTTCGTGTAGGCTTTGTAGCCGAATTTCTCTGCCCAAGCTTCTATTTCGTCATTGTTGATATTGTGAGTTTCTTGTATGCATATCACTTGAGCGTTGCTTTTGATGATGTATTCTTTCACCTTATTTAATTTTATTCTTAGTCCATTTACATTGATTGTTGTGATCTTGATAGACATATTTGGTTTATGTCTGAGTTGTTGATTTGTCTGTTATGTCACTTTCAGTTGTTCTGTTGCCGCTTCCACTGTTGTCATTGTCACTGTCATCGCTATATGTAGGAGTCGCTTCTATCTCCGAATTATATTCTTCGTCTTCTGTGGTGATTACTGTATCCTCGGTGCTGTTACTGTCTCTCGGTCGTTTCTTTTCACTCATTACTAGCGTTGTGTCAGAGTTGTCGGTTTCATCGTTTGATTCTGTTGGGTTTTCTGTTTCCGTCTCCGACATGCTCGCTTCAGTATCAGTTCGAGTATTTACGTCTTTCCCTCCAGCTCTATTTATAATGCCTTTTAATACCGTCGTTGGAAGATTGACATTTGTAATATCGATATCTCCGTGTATTCCCATAGGTTTATTTGTAATTTTCATTGGGGTTAAGTTCTTAGATGTATAAACATCTGTCCTCGGTCTTTTTGTTATTTGCCTACTTACTGTTTGCTTCTTCGTTGTTTCAATTCGTCGTGTGTTGATTGCAGGTTTTTTTCTCTCTGTCTGATCTGTTATTTCGTTGATTGGTTCTTCGTTAGTGACGTCATTAATTATTTTTTCGTTTTCAGTTTGTTGATTGTCTATTTCGATTCCTTGCGTGTTGGTCGATGGTTTTCTTCTTTCTGTTTGATTAGAGTTCCGATTTTCTTTAATTGTATCTTCGTTTGTAGCGTCGTACCAGTTTACGCCCGTAACTGTTTTTGTGACCGTTTGCGCTACAGTTTGTCGTATTTCGTTATTTGGACATGATTTTTGTTTGTGTCCTTCCTGTTTGCAAAACCTACATACAATTTTACCTTGACACTCTCTGGCGTTGTGTCCATCCTTGAGGCATTTTGTGCAGGTCTTCCCGTAAATGTTCTCCGCAATAGTCATTTTACAGATATATCCATCAATGTTGGCATAATCCGGCATTTTGGTGGCGTCGAAGTCCTCCACCCAAGCATTTGTATTTCCATTATATATGCTCGTGTTTTTTCTGTAGACCCTTGTCATATTAATAATGTTTCCAAAATTATATGCATTCAGGGCTTTTATGGCATTAGGTTTCGTTGTTTCCGTTGGAATTCCTCGGATTATAATATGCTTACTTTGTTTTCTTGGTAGCTCAAATGTAATCGTCCCGTGTTCAGTTCTTATTTGGTTGTTGATAGTCGTCAGAAATTCTTCCCTCGTAATTTTTCCATCCTTGCCAATATCTTTCAGGGCCATCAGCCATATCCCTGGTCGAAGGCTGTAAAAGGACTCGATAGAGCCTATGTGAGGTTCGATTTTTGCGTCACTAGCAATAGTATTCCATATATCCGTGTCTTTGACATCCTGCCCGCATTTTAAATATAGAGTCCGAGGCCTGTCATGTGCAGGCTTTTTGTATTCTGTTCTACCATTCTTTGTAATCGCCGAGTAGGTCGCCATAATGCTTCCTCTCGCGGCCGCTATCCAGTAACACGTAAGGTGTTGTCAAGAGTAATCAGTCTAATTAGGCTAACGCTATCTGCTTCGTTCGTCTTAATACAACCAAATACTCTGCTTCGTTCGCGCCATAGCTCTCTCGCTCCGTTCTTCTCCGTCTGTATGTGGTCGGCGAGTGCGTCTCGCGCCTTTATATAGCGGCGAATCTTGGCGCCATTTTGTATCGTTTCGTTCACGTCCGCTCTCGACGTATCTATATCGCGGTGAGACAACGGCATCGGCACTGAGCGAAGAAGCGAGAAAGAGAAGCATGTCTGGACGAGGCAAAGGAGGAAAGGGTTTGGGAAAGGGAGGCGCCAAGCGTCACAGGAAGGTGTTGCGTGACAACATCCAGGGCATCACCAAGCCCGCCATTCGTCGTCTGGCGCGTCGAGGCGGTGTCAAGCGTATATCGGGGCTCATCTACGAGGAGACCAGGGGCGTTCTCAAGGTGTTCTTGGAGAACGTGATAAGAGACGCGGTCACATACACCGAGCACGCCAAGAGAAAGACGGTGACCGCACTGGACGTCGTGTACGCCTTGAAGCGCCAGGGCCGTACGCTGTACGGATTCGGCGGTTGAACAGGACCAGACGACGCCTTGAGCAAGAACAAAACGGCTCTTTTCAGAGCCACCCGATCCCTGCACGACTGCATTACTGTATACCTGCTGTAGTAGGTCTTGTTGTTGTTGTTGATGATGATTTGTTTGTTCGTAACTGCTTACGTTGTTGCATAGTATAGGTGATTTGTTCGTAACTGCTTACGTTGTTGCATAGTATAGGCCAAGGTACGGTACGTACGTGCCGCAGGCGACGGTATCGCGGACCGTGCGTGGCGTACGGGTAGGCAATGCCGTTCGTGAGGTACCGCCGCGTAGTACTCTGCGTTACAAAAGTATTGGATGGCCCTGAAAAGAGCCGTTATTTTTCGTTTGCCGTCTTGCTACTTCCTCTTCGGCGCCGCCTTCTTTGCCGGCTTTTTGGCGGCCTTCTTGGGCGATCGCTTTGCAGCGGGCTTCTTGGCGGCGACCTTCTTGACGGTCGTCTTCTTGGCGGCCGCGGTCTTCTTCACGGGCGTCTTCTTGCCCTTGACCTTTTTGGCCGCGTCCGCCTTTTTGGCGACGGGCTTCTTCTTCGGCGCAGCTTTCTTGGCCGGAGCGTTCGTGGCCTTCTTCTTCTTGGCTCCTTCGGCAGCCTTGGGCTTGGCCAGTTTGAATCGGGCCGGAGCGTTGGTGGGATGCACGAGCACTCCTTTTTCGAGTAAACGTTTCAGGTGCGTCTTCAAGCCTTTCATCACCGTTTCGGACACCTGATTGTTAGCCGCGACGTAATTGCGAATCGATTGGCGAGAGGCGCCCTTCTTGTCGGGGCATGCCTTGACAGCGTCGCAAATCATTTCCTTGAAGGGCGGGTGAGTCGGCGGCGACTTGGCCGTCGTCTTCTTCTTGGTCTGGTTGGACATCGTAGCAGCTTTGCGGAACGTATAGAGAGAGAGAGAGATGATGATACAGGGTACGCACCGGAGGTTTTCCCTTATAACCGAAGCCGACTCGAAAAGAGCGGACGCGAACGAAACGATACTCGCGTCGGCTCTGGCTCCTAGCCGCGTCGACCCACTTGCGCTGTGCTTGTTGTGGTCATGCCGCCGCTTTTGTGACAGCGACCATGCCTTGACCGCCCCGCTGTCCCGGCGCTGCTTGTCGGCCGAGATGTCAGGCGCAGCTCGGCGTATGCTGAGAGGCCGATCGCGCACGCTTGACCTGGCCGGAACGACGTTGACTGCCGCGCTGCTTCTAGCCGAAGACCGACAAAGTTGGCACCCACGACGACACGTACGGGCTTATTTCGCGGCACGACGCGGTCTGGTCCGCACGGTCGACTGGATGCGATCAGGTCGACGCGTGGCGTTGGCACCGTCGCCCTGTCGGCACCCGAACGACGCCAACGGATCTCCAGCGCATCGATACGGCTCGAATACGCCGAGCTCGCTCGACTGCCGACTGCCGGCTGCCGACAAGTTGACCCGGGAGCACGTATCTGGCGCAGGCGGCGTCGCAAAAGTGCCGACGCGGTTACACACCGAGCTCAAGGCGCCAGCTGTCCTGGACTCGAGGGATGCCATATCTTCGGGATCACAGGTGGACGGCGTCGACATTTACGTCAGGCGCAGTTCAGCTGGCTGCCGGCAGAGCCTTCTGATGCGGTGGCGCGGCCCATGCGGTACCGCGTACGTCGACCGTAGTTTTACGAAACGCCGCAGTCCGTCCTTGACACGGACATTGACCTACCGCAGGCATGCCGTGCGTTAACGGCGCACCTACAGCACCGCGGCACGCCTGCGTTTTGCTTAAAGAAAAGGCGCTGAACACGGCCGGCTTAGGCTACTTCACCCCACAAAGGTCACTCCGCGGCATCGATCTACGCCGGGCCTGTACGCGCATCGCAGATCTATACCCGTACTGCACGAGTGCACGACTGCTGGCCCGGCTCTTGCACGTCGAGCATGACGACTGTCTACCGCAGGCCTGCAATCGGATCGCAGGTCTATACTGTCTCGTCTGCCGGCCTGCGTCTTGTGCAAGGAGCTCACGTTGAGCGTGGAGATTTTTTCGGCCGCGGCACGCTGAATGTCAGTACCCGGCATTGATCATCCGCTGAGCAGGCCTCCGCATTAACTGCGGATGCACTACCGGTACCGGTACTGGTAACAAGCGTTTTTGCTTGTGGAGAGCGCTCCTGTCCTAACCCGTAAGCTCAATCGCTCACCGCACGTAAACGGGACTAGAGCGATTAACGGCGCTCGACCTCGAAAGAGGAAGCTGCTCGCATACATAGATAGACATAAAGCCTTTAATCACGTGATTTAGTCGACTAGTCTAGGTTAACGATACGACCGTTAGGACATCGAGAAACGGCAGTAGAATGCAGTCGTCAGGACTTTAGCATCAAGCAGAACGGTTGTGGGTGGCACTGAAAAGTGCCGTTGTTGTGATATGTCTTACGAACTCTTTCCGGTCTTCTTTGGGAGAAGGACGGCCTGGATGTTTGGCAGAACGCCGCCCTGGGCTATGGTCACGCCACCCAGCAGCTTGTTGAGTTCTTCGTCGTTCCTGATGGCGAGCTGAAGGTGACGAGGAATGATTCTGCTCTTCTTGTTGTCTCGTGCGGCGTTGCCAGCCAGCTCGAGCACTTCGGCGCTCAAATACTCAAGCACGGCGGCCAGGTAGACGGGCGCGCCGGCTCCGACACGCTGAGCGTAGTTGCCCTTTCGCAACAGCCGGTGAACGCGACCGACCGGGAACTGCAGTCCAGCACGGGACGAACGAGACTTGGCCTTCGCCTTTGATTTGCCACCCTTGCCTCTTCCAGACATTGTTATCCTCAAGATTTTATTACCAAATCGGTAGAAATTTCTAAACGCGTTCCGCGACGTTAGATAGCTCTTCACAGATATGGCCGCCGGTCGTCGTTTCGCTGCTTATATATAGCTCGCGGCTGTCTCACCGCTGAGATACGAAACGAGAGAATCGGCGACTCTCTCGAAATTTGCGTCAAAATTACACCTCATTTGCATATCGACGGCTACTTATGCGAGACGACGTTCGACGTGTGTCTCACACGTTACACATCGGTCGCATCGAAAACTGTAGAATCAAAATAAAATATGGTGGCTAGTAAGGGCAGCAAGAAGTTGGTCAAGAAACAGACGCCGAAGGACGGCAAGAAGAAAAGGAAGTCGAGGAGAAAGGAAAGCTTCAGCATCTACATTTACAAGGTCTTGAAGCAGGTGCATCCCGACACGGGCATCTCGAGCAAGGCGATGAGCATCATGAACTCGTTCGTGAACGACGTCTTCGAGAGGATAGCCAGCGAGTCGTCTCGACTCGCCCACTACAACAAGCGCTCGACGATCAGCAGTCGGGAGATTCAGACCGCCGTTCGGCTGCTGCTCCCCGGCGAACTGGCCAAGCACGCCGTCTCCGAGGGCACCAAGGCTGTGACCAAGTACACCAGCTCCAAGTAGATAGATGGCTGGCGTCGTCGTCAAGATTATCGTAAGACAAAGGCCCTTGTAAGGGCCACCCGTGACCTGTGTTGCCGAGAGCGAACGAAAAACGTCGCCGCGATAGCGAGCGCACGCCGACAAAGACGCGTACGTAAGTAAGGCCAGGCCGTTCGCTAGACAGTGAGCAAGTATGTTGGTGTGCCGTACGGCGGCACGGCACTGCCTACAGTACGCTAGTCGGTTGCGTACGTACTGTACTCATTTGGACGCCACTCAACTGCTTGCCGTGCCGTGTCACCACGTCTCCGAGCCGTCGTCACAGTCACGAGCTTTCGTCCTGTAAGCGCTTTAGCTAGCTGCCGCTTTTGTTCGTGGCTTTCGCCAATACCCCTACTCCATAATAATAAGCAAGTAAGTCAAACGGTGGTGCGGGTGGCTCTGAAAAGAGCCGTTTCGTGTGGTCGTAGTCGCGCTCAGGCCCTCTCGCCCCGGATGCGCCTGGCCAACTGGATGTCCTTCGGCATGATGGTGACGCGCTTGGCGTGGATCGCGCACAGGTTGGTGTCTTCGAACAAGCCGACGAGGTAGGCTTCGCTCGCTTCTTGCAACGCCATCACGGAGCTGCTCTGGAAGCGCAGGTCGGTCTTGAAGTCCTGGGCGATCTCGCGCACCAGTCTCTGGAAGGGAAGCTTGCGTATGAGCAGCTCGGTCGACTTCTGGTAGCGTCTGATCTCACGCAGTGCCACCGTGCCCGGCCTGTAACGGTGAGGCTTCTTGACGCCGCCGGTGGCCGGCGCGCTCTTCCTGGCCGCCTTGGTGGCGAGCTGTTTTCGCGGAGCCTTGCCGCCTGTGCTTTTTCTCGCTGTCTGCT